>JAHRHZ010000139.1:1633154-1646005 GCA_024137785.1 Ginglymostoma cirratum
TTTCTGATGAAGGGTCTAGGCCCGAAACGTCAAGTTTTCCTGCTCCTTTGATTCAGCCCCCTGAGTCTATTTCAGCTCTCTATAGAGTCAGCTGATGAGTTCCACATCTTCATAGTATCCCAAACAGTTTTTTTTTGATATTGTGATGATACAATGGCTTTAAGGGATATATTTTGTCTACTTTGTTTTACGAAGAAAGGTTGAGACAGAGCTGATGAGCAGTCTGTTGAAAAACCAATAAAGTAACCAGCTTATGAGACTTTTTTTTCTTAACGTTGGAACAATAGAAGCCGCTTGAGTGTGTGGAGTCAAGCTCCCACAGAAGCAAGATTTTTTTAGCTTTAGCTTTTAGTCGCAGTTGCTGGGGCCTTGAAGCCGGATGTAGAAGCTCTTATTCCTCTCTCCGTTATAGCTAAAAGCTGGGGATTTTCTTCCTGCTGCTAGAATTGCATGTGAGACAATCTATTTTATTGAGTTTTCCTGTGCCAAGGGTATGTTAATGAGATTTGATTATATTGGAACAGCTAATTAGTAGCAGTTATATAGATAAATATATATAAAGAATTTCTACAAAAATATAATTTTATTGAGAATTTCAATAGAGTTACAGTCGTCATATCTTTTCATCTATTTTTATTTTGTTTGGATTTTAATCAGAGTGTATGAATAAAGCCTGGTAATTTGACCAATTGAATTACACCTGGAACACAATGTCTTACACTTATCCTTTAAATAAGAAAAAGTGAGGGTCAGCTCTATCTTCTTAATATAATTTGCAGGGGTTTGGTCTGGTACTTCACAATATCTTTCCTACACTTATCATAATCTTGCACATCTCTATAACATCTCCCCACAATTGCCTACATGGCAAGGAGTATAATGTCAGCATCTTCAAACTAACTTTGTAGCTAAATTTTGGCATCCTTGGAACCATTTGATAGATCTTCCCTTCACGCTTCTGAAGGATTCTCACATCCTTCCTAACATGTAGCGACCAGAGCACACCCCCATCTCCTATCTACTAACATCATTCCGCCCCCTTGACCTGTCCGTCCTCCCTGGACTGACCTATCTCCTCCTTACCCCCCTACCTACACTCACCTTTACTGGCTCCATCCCCGCCTCTTCGACCTGTCTGCCTCCTCTCCACCTATCCTCTCCTCTATCCATCCTCTATCCGCCTCCCCCTCTCTCCCTATTTATTTCAGAACCCTCTTCCCCTCCCCCATTTCTGATGAAAGGTTTAGGCCCGAAACGTCAAGTTTTCCTGCTCCGATGATGCTGCTTGACCTGCTGCGTTCATCCAGCCACATGCTTGTTATCTCGGATTCTCCAGCATCTGCAGTACCTTTTATCTCAGAACATTTCTTTTATTCACTTGTGCGATGTGGACATTACTGGTTGGGCCAGCGTTTACTGTCACTCCCCAGATGCCCCTGAGAAGGTGGCGGTGAGCTGATCTTTTTGAACTGCTGCAGTTCATGTGCGGTAGGTAGATTCACAACATCCTTAGGTGGGAATTCAAGGATTTTGACCCAGCGACAGTGAAGGAACGGTGACATATTTTCAAGTCAGGATGGAGAGTGGCTTGGAGGGGAACTTGCATGGGGTGGTGTTCCCAGATAGATGCAATAACTGCTGTTGTAGTTAGGGAAATTATCAGTCTCTCAGATGAGAAACGTATATTGGTTAGGGCATCTTTTGCTTTTATATTCATTTATGAGATGTGTGCATCATTGATTAGACTCGCATTTAATGCTCAGAGGGCAGTTAAGAGTTAACCACATTGCTCTGGGTCTGGAATCACATGTTGACCAGGCCAGGTTAGGATATTAAAGGACATTGGTAAACCAGTTGGATTTTTCCAACAATCAACAGTTGTTTCTTTTGCAGGATGCCCTATCCAACAATGCCATGTCAGTGTCACTAAATCCACCCTCAAAAAGTCTTTATAATCTATTAGAACTAATAAATTTTAAAAGAAGAAGAAGCAATATTAATCTTAAAATCTAAGAGATTGATTTTGTCTCCAATGGCATTTTCTAGGATTTTTCTGACAGTGTTCGCTGGTGGAAGGTCCCATTGATGTAATGAACAATGTGCTACCTCATTAAATCCACGATAAGAGTGATTTTCCAGCACAGACAGACTGCTGAAAAAATGGAGAGATGAACGTGTAATGCAAAACGAATGCATTAATTTGCAAGTGTGACATTTATACAAGACCACCTTTGGTTTGATTGGAAAACGAGCTGTTCAACTGAATCATTTCAGCGACAATTTATGGCACACAGTGTTATCAAATAGGTCAATTGCGAACACTATCTCAGCACTTCAAACATTGTAACCTTGATAGGTAGCTTTCTATATCATTCAAAGTTTAGGCTATTTGAGGAAATTAATAGTTATTCTGCAATTATTTCTTAATTTATCTGATTACCATCTCTTAGCTTTTCTCTCGCTGTTGCCCCACCCCTAGGTCATCTCCCTCTAACTGCCAAAACATTAAGTCAGCCTCTGGGTCAGTGCCCAGGAAATGTAGCCCTGTGAATATGTTTGCTGCATTCTTTCCCTGATTTAATCCCTCCAGAGCTTCATTCACGGCCCCTCCAATAGCAGCACAGATGAGGTCCCGCGCTGGAAGGATCATAAACAACCTTTGGTAGACCTCAATATTTCAGTGGATTGTAGTTGTTCTGTACATTTTAAAGAGTGCTGACAATTGTCTGGATAGCGTGCAAAACAATACTTTTCACTGTATCTCAGTACATGTGGCAATCATAAATCTAATCATATCACACATTCAGCGTATCAAGGAGATTTTCAGCCAGAGTAAATTGACTCTGAAAACAGAGTTAGATGTCTGATATTGAAAGCCTTTAAAGGTTTAGTGAGCAAAGGTGCTGTTCAGTGTGGGATTGTACCATACACGACTGACAGATCCTACTGAACCTGCTGATCTGAGGAGAGATAGCTGCTTCTGAGGGGCTGGTGACAACGGAGAGGGAACATTGGAAAGAATCTCAGATTTTCAATCCCAAACACTGAGTTTATCTCTGCTGGAAATTACAAATGTCTCAATATTGGTCCTTGAAACAACACCTGAAACACATGTTCTGTTCATTTTATTCAACAGTTTTTCATTAGAGCTTGTGGTGTGCTTGTGTTTCCTAAATGAATGACCATGCTTCAAAAGCAGCTCATTGTCTGCAAAGTGCTAATCGGACATGAAAGGTGTTATATCAATTCCAGTCTTCCTTAATTTGGGGTAGGGATAGGACTTAGTTTGAATAGGTGAAGTCACCCAAAGGCTACTTCCTCCATAAAGAGAAAGGATTGTGGTGGTTTAACCTGAGGGCTAAGAAAGAGAGCGTTGTATTGTAACCTCAGTCAGTGCAGGAACTGAATGCACACTCTGTGCTTTACTCTGCATTGCAAACCAGGCATCCAGCCAACTCAGCTAACCAAGACCCTAGATAGTTGAATAATCTATCAACTCTCATTGACTTAGCATGGGAAAACTGCCAGAAGGCTATTGGCATCAAACAGCATAAAACTTAGCAAGATTCAATGACGACTGAAGAAGAGGTGAATGAGAAGGACATTTGCTGATGAGAATAGAAATGACACTACAGGATTGCAGGCCCTGTCCCCTGAATAGAATAGAAGAGCAATTTATTGTCATGTATATTTTTATTTTTAAAAAAAGTGCAAAGTTTGACAAGTCGCCATACTACAGCGCCTAAATTAATGACAGAAGTCATAAATAAGAAGAAAAAAAACGGTAAAAGTGCACCACAGTTCAGTGAACGGCTTCTGTGTTCAGGATATTGTGGAAAACCAGGCCGAAGATCCTTTGGCTGAAGGTGAAAGTTCAAGGCCAGTCTGAACAATGCCACACAGTATGACCAATTTCACCCCAATCCTCTCAATTTTATTGTCAATCTTTCATTGGTCTAACTTTTCACTACACTCTGTACTGCTCAATTACAATGACTGAACTCGAATCCATCAAAACTAGTTATTGTCACAGCAGCAGAAGTAACGATAACACTATACAGAGACACCACCATATGGTATGACAAGGGATCACACCCTCAGTCACTCATATCAGATTTTGGATTTCAATCCTGAGTCAACCAAGGCTGTAAAATTATGACAATGCTGATGTTAATGTGTATTAAGGCATAGGTCTCTGAAAGACATTGAACCTTTGAAACAGCTAGGTGGCGTCACATGCAAAGTTCTAGTGTACAAGATCTGTACCTTACTGTCGACAGTCAGTCTGATTAATTAATACAGTCCATCTGTCTACATAAAGTAGTAGTAATCTAGATAACCATCAAAACCAGGCTTCAGATTTAAATCTGGGTTATCGTATCAATGTACATAGCTGGTAATGTTTACAAATTTCAAGCCATCTGACTCAATGAGGGCCTGGACTCTATGGTATATATTATATTCTAGCCCTCCTATCTTCTTCACATGAGATTCACCTAACTTGCATTAGTACTTCAGTGCACAGAGAAACCAAAGCTGATTTCAATCATATCGATTAACACCTTCATACTAAACTGGCAATCTAAGACCACACAGATTGTGACAGCACAGAAAGAGGCCATTTGGCCCAACTCGCCCAACACAAGCCTCCTCCCACATTCAGTTGATCCTACAAACATCCTTTATTCCCTCTCCCTTATTTATTTATCTAGTTTTTCATCCATGCAGCTTGCGTTGTATTATCATGAATTGTGACACACTTAACAGTGATTCTGTGGAGCCCAGGCTAGCCAATTACCTACATGGAGTCATAGAGCCGTACAGCACAGAAACAGGCCCTTTGGACCAACTTGCCCATGTTTGTTCATATGTAGCACCAGCCATTGTTAGGGCAGGAGAGCACTGAGTGAATCAATAAGACAGTTTCTGCCTAGAAAGAAATCAGTTTTGAAGCATAATCTATGATTCATCGAACCAAAAGTTTTTTTTACCCAGAGAGGGAGCGAACAGAGTTGAAGGGCTGAATGGCCTACTCCTGTTCTTTTGTTCCTATGGTGAGAATCTGGAACTCACTATCTGTAAAGGTGGTAGAGGCAGAAACTCTCAAAACATTTAAGAAATATTTAGATATGCACTTGTGATACCAGGGCATACAAGGCTATAGGCCAAGTGCTGAGAAATGGAAGTAGAACAGTTAGATGTTTGTTTTTGACCAGCACAGATCTGTTGGGCTGAAGGGCCTATTTTCTGTGATGTAGATCTCGCTGACTCCACACCTCTTCAGGGATCTAACGGCAAAACAGACACAGTAGATATCAACAGAAAAGGTTAGCTTTTTGCTTACTTTTCCTTCAACCCTCCCAAAATATGCTTTTAAACTAACACATTGCTGCTTCAATTTTGCAAAATTATAACAAAGAAAATGATATGAACTGGAAACTGTGACATTGAGCAATTTTTATCTTTGGTGATTCAGTTCTAACGCTTTAGATCAAAAAGCTAAGTATTCGTGTTCCACTGGAGAGACCAGTGCACAATAATTCAGATTGATATTACACTGAGAAAAGTTCTGCACTGTTGAGGAAGGTTCTATCTTTTAGATGAGATGTTAAACCTGGTCTGGTGTCTCACATGGACATCGAGATCCCTCAGCACTATTTCAAAGAACAACAGAGAACCAATCCCCTGGGGAGCTGGCCAGTAAGTAACTTTCATCAAACTGACAGAAGGAAAACAGGTTATCTGGTCATTATGATACTGCTGTTGGTGGGAGCTTGCTCTGCACAAAACACCTACCACGTTCCCTACATTACAATGGTGACTATATTTTTAAAATGCTCCACTGGTTGTAAAGCACTTTTGCATGTCTTGAGGTCAGGAACGATGTTGTAAAAATACAAGTCTTTTTATGAGAAATCCATGTTGTTAATTTTGTTATTCCTGTGGTTTGATGTTATTTAATCATTTTCCCTCATGTGAATACAGAGCTGACAGTAGCCTTCTAGTCACGTATGGTCCTCTCTTGGTGCTGCGGAGATGGGGCATTGTTATTCCCTCACAGTCACTGAGGTGACAATTTATGCCACTAGAGAACATTACCATAGGTGTAAAAAAGACCTACATTCCTGAACATTCTTAACTTCTGAATAGCCCCAGGATCAAACATTATATAAAATTACAACAAAAATTGTTAACTGCATATGTTTCTTGAGCTGTATGAACAGAATTGACAAAGTAACTCATTGCATCCCCAGGTCATTCACCTTCAGAAGAAATCTTTTTCGAAATCCAAGTCTGTGGCATATTGGCCATTACTTCCACTGCATCTAAATTCTCTCTCAGAATTGTTTTTTTTATGCTAAAGTGAGTTGCAAATAGAAAGCTAATGTTTGAATGTTCTGGTAAAGCTCGGTGTTCAGGTAAATTTCAGGTGCCATTTCAGCTACACCCAAGTGGTTTATCACTTACCTTATTATTCTTCTCCCTAATGTTCCTCTGGGTGGAGACTCCTGAACTGCATGGATGGTGGCTGCTCTGCACAAGATGCACAGTCTTCAGTTAAAAATATTGGAATTGCGTGGAAGAGAGCTGAAATACTTGCGAGAGCTATTACAGATGGTGCAATCTCACATGCTTCACATTTGCACACAAGCTGCTCCATGGGAATCATTAACTCTGATTAAATGCCCTTGCACAGGGACTGTGAATCCTTCAGCATCTGTTCAGCATATTCGTAAAGGGGTTTTGCTGCACAGAAGTAGTGTCTCTACCTATGGGACAGGAGGTCCAGGTTCAAGTCCCACCTGTGCCAGTTGTGCGTAATATAGCTCTGAACATGTTAATTAGGAAAAGGTTTTTAGTGCCTGAGCCAGATGATTAGAAAAATAGTCAGCATTTTCTGGAGACTATTGTGGTGCAGCAGTATTGTCCCTACCATTGAGGCAGGAGGCCCGAGTTCAAGTCTTAACTGCTCTAGAGGCATGAAATAACACCTCTGAACAAGACGGTTTGAAAATACCTTTAGTTTTTGCCTAAAGCTTTTGTGGCACACTAGCTGCATCCTTTATGTCTGACCCAGAGACCTAGGTTTAACCCCATGTGCTCCAGAAATATATCTTTACATCGCCGAATTGGTTGATGAAAAAATATCTCAAGCATTCTTTTTCAATCTATTCAGATGGAATGAGTTGGTCAGACTTGGGCCTCAGATTCAAAATTGTGGGTTCGAAACCTACAAAAACAAACATTGCTGGAAAAGCTCAGCATGTCTGTGTAGAGAAATCAGAATTAACGTTTCGGGTCGAGAGACCCTTCCTCAGAACTGAGGGTTCAATACCTGGTTCAGGATGCAAGTGCGTAAGTCAGCCAGTCATGTCAGTGCAGTAATCTCGAAGTGATGCATAAGGCTGGTGTTTATTTCCTTCAGATGAAATGCTAAAGCAAGTTCCCACATGTAGGGACATAAAAGAGCTGGTACCATAATTCAGAGCTCTCCAGATGTCCTTGACATAGTTCCACCTCCCCCACTGTCAACCACCAAAATAAATCTGAACCATGTATCGATTTAGTATCCACTGAAAATGGCTGCGTTGAAAATGGCTGTTATCATTCATCCACTTGCATCAGTAGACACAACTCAAACCAACTAATTATGTATCAACTTTGAGGTTATGTTAAAATAACACAGAAATGGAAATCTTTCTTCTGCCTGGATTTAGATTCAATGCAAATATTTTATAGAGGAGATATACTGAATATTTACATCATTTTCAAAGTTGTGAGGGAAACATTTATACAATTAAAAGCCTCTCAGAAAGTCATTATTCATGCATCTTAAACTGTTTATTAGAACCGGGCTGGGAGGAGACACTTCGAGTATTCCTTAAAATGAAACAAAGCACTGTAGATGGCACAGATCTGGAACAAAAACAGGAATTTCTGGCAAAACTAAGCAGGTCTGGCAGTATCTGTAGGTAGAAAGCACAGTTTCGAATCCGGAGAATATTTTTGGTGAAGGGTCACCGGACTCATAACATTAACGCTGTTTTCTTCCCACAGATGCTGCCAGAACTGCTCAGTTTCTCCAACAAGTTCTTTTTTCCCTTTTGAGCATTGCTTTCCCAATTTTGCACACAAAAAGTGCTGCCTAAGGTCTTGTGATGCAGTGATAGTGTCCTCAACCATGAGCCAGGAGGTCTAGGTTGAAGTCCTGCCTGTCCCAGAGGTGTGTCATAAGACATTCAAATAGGTTTTGATTAAAAATAAATCCATGCTTTGTCCTTACAGACCCATCAATGAAAATGACAGGCTGTGGACCACAATAGGATTGCTAACTCTCTGGTTGAAAATTTCCAAGAGGTCTACCATGTGATCGCCATGATCTCAACAGATAAATCTATCCTTCCTGGCCACGACCTGCCCAGGCCTATCAGAAAGTGAATAGATTTCATTGACCTTATGACTATTCCCAGCATAATTAATAAACAAAAGTGTTCAAAAATGTGAGCACCATTCTTTTGAAGCCACTTAACGTTTCTTGCAGCAGTGTCTAACTGATTAGTCCTTAATTCCTGGATTCTCCAGGGCATTCCTGGAAACTTGGCAGCCTGAAGCCAAACAACTCATGCTCTCCCATCGAGTGAATTCTGATATGAAATGTCTGTTTCTAGGCTGCACTGAATCAATAGTTTTAGAATATAAATGGTACCATGTTCTGACTGAGAGATTAATTAGTGCAAAATTATCTCCCTCAAGAACACTTACGTTGATGTGCCATTCATCAGGATACATGTCCTTTTTAACTAAGAGGGTTTAGGTTGAATATAACTTTAACTTGAGGTCTGGGCAGAATGTAGAGCACAGTTAGAGAAAACAAACAGCCTATTTTACACCTAGCTATATGCATTTCACAGATAATTGCTTCTTTATATAAGACCACATGCAGACGACAGGTCACAGATTAATACTCTCAGCACTGTTTTTGTCCTCAGGGTCTTGCCATAGGCTCCTCTACATCCTATTAGTACTGTCACAAACAGGCTGGTTAGAGGCAGAATATGGTATCCTTTTAAACATACCTTTTATCTGCTGTAATTGCACTCAGAGACAGACTTACCAGAGACAGGTTGGTGAGTAGAACTGCTGGTGACCTATTTACATTAGAGAGAGCAGGGAAAGATATCTGTGTAACTATCTTGAACTCAGTCCTGTTGCAGTGTATCTGCTGCTACAAAGGAGCTTGCTTGATTAGCTCTTTTGGTTCAATAGTTAGTTTCTGAAACAGAATGAACACAGATTGAATCCCTCCACCAGCTAAGATTACCACAAAGGACTCCTATTTGCCACCTCTTGTCCCAGCTGAGATGTGGTTACCCTCAGTTTAAACCATCTCCAGTTGCCTCTCTCATGAGCCCTATGGTCTGGTAAGATAATGCTCACTGTACCTCTCCTGTCCTGTGTGTTAAAGCTGGAGGAGTGAATTATGAGGGTGTTAGATTCCTATTGGTTTGGAGTCACATGCAGGCCAGACCAGACAAAGATGGCAGATTTCTCCACTTTAATTCACTAATGCCTTTTAAGTGAAGAAATCTGTCATCTTTGTCTGGATTTTTTAAAAGAATATTTTTAGTGCTTACATACTGCCATGAGGTTAACTTCTTACGCTAGATTTTTACTGAATTCCAATTTCACCATCTGCCATGGTGAGATTCAAACCCATCCGGAGATATTAGCCTGGGATTCTCGATTATGAACCCAGTGACTATCCCATGACATCACCACTTCCCCAGTGCGGGGAACTGCATAGCTTAGATCTGATTGCTGGTTGTAGGATCACTTAGCTCAATCTGTCACCTGCACTGTTTGGCACACACTAAACTCAGCAGTTCTGGCAACATTTGAGGAGAGAAAATAGAGTTAATGTTTTGGGTCCAGTGTCCCTTCTTCAGAATTGGTTGTAGCTTAGGACAGATTACATATATATATATATATATATATATACACACACATACACATACATTATGCATGCTGATGCTGGGGTGAGGGAGGGGGAAGGGCTAAACAATAGGTGGAAATGAAGGCCAAAGAGTGAGAAAAACCAGTTGGGTTAACAAAGGAGTAGTGAAGATCAGCATGGGCGAATCAATAGTTGCTAATGGAGATCATTACTGACTGACAATGGGTTGCTTGCAGTAGTAGCCTATGTGATGACAAGGCCTGGTGTGTGTGGATGTTGAGGGGTGGACATGGAAGAAGGTGTTCAGGCCCTAAAATTATTGAACCTGATATTGAGTCATTGAGCAATATGGCATGGAAACAGACTCTTGGTCCAATGCATAGCATTCCAACTTCTGAGCCAGGAGGGCTGGGTTCAAGTCCCATCTGCCCCAGAAGTGTGTAATAACATCTCTGAACAGGTTGATACAAAAATATCTCAGTCGTGTTATATCACTCTTGCATGGAAACAGAACTTGAAACTAAGACATTCTGGGTCCCGGGTAGCATCTCTATCACTGTGCCGTAAAACTCTATTTTGAGAAATAAATGTACATTTCCATGTTTAGTATTGATACCTCAGTGCAGTCAAACATGCAATGCTTTTAAATATCAAAACAGCTGCATTGCAAAGGCTGCCAATTCAAATCCAGTAAAGCTCAATATTGTGAAATAATTCATACAAAAACACTTGACTGCATATTACAAATTATATCACTGTCTAAAAGACAAGGGGTATTTTTGAGATACAAAACTCGTTAAAAAAATATAAATATTGGCTGTTGTGGCAAAACAAAACATTGCTCTGAATTAATTATCCTGAAAGCTGCAAGGTTTGGAAGACCCATACGGGCTGCACACAAGCTAGCTCTTATTAAATACCACCACATGCAATAGAAAAATGTAAAACCATTAAACACATTGACCTAAACGTGTCGCAGACAATTAATTGAATTTTGGGACAGAGTAGTACTTAGCCTCTCTTAGAAGTGGCACAGTAAACCTCGCCGCTGTACAATGGCAAATCGAGATAGGCAATAAATGCTTGCTAGTGACGTCCTCATTACTAAACCAAACACATAAAAACACTACGTTGAATCAGAAGCTGACTTCAGCGCTACCACTGTTACAATCCACACATCGAATCTGCTTTATTTTAAAATTCACCTGACAAAATACTTTCCAGTTGAGCAGGGAAGTGTGAAAGAAATCAGCAATGTAATCTTGTCTTTCTAACCCCTAATCTACACAGTTGAGCAACCATTTAAATTAAAGCCAAGTCACTGCACTTCAAAAGTAATTCATTGTGTGAAGTTCCTAGAGACGTTTTAAAGTGATAAAGTGCCAAGGAAATGTGTCATCATCAATAAAATACTTCAATTAGCATTATGTACAGCTAAAAACATCCCCAAGCATTTTATGTAACAATCCTTCTTAAAACTTCTGATCACGGCTTCTGCACATTTTTCTTTTATTATTCCTTCTTCAAAATGGTCCGTTTTTGTCCATCATCACTGAAAGATTTCGTTATCACTCATAAAGAATTAATTGCTCAGCCATCTGTAGTCATTTACATACACTACACAGGCTAGCAACAAACACATTGACTGGAAGGAGACATTAAATGAAGTAAATCCCGTTAACCCATGCAGAGCATTTTTCTTTTCAGTGTAATTATCGAGTGCAATATTTTGCTTAAAAAATTAATGGGAAAGACGTTAAAAAGAAAATTAATGGGGTATGGATATTGTTGGCAAAGTCAGCATTTAATGCCTATCCCAAATTGGCTTTGAAATGTTATTCCTCCAGCACGCAGTCTATATGGCGCAGGTATACCTACAGTGTTGTTAGGTTGGTTGTTTCAAGATTTTGACTCAACAACAAAGAAGGATTGGTGATGTGCTTCCAAGTCAGGATGGTGTGCAGCCTGGAGGAGAATGCATGGTGTTCCCATGCATCTTCTGTCCTTGCTATTCGAAGTAGGAGAGGTCCCAGATCTCAAGGGCTTGTTGAAGGAGACTTTGTGAGTTGCTGTGGTACATATTAAACACTTCTGCCAACTGCGCTAGTGATGGATACAGTGAATATTTCAGCTGATGGATGCAGTGCCAATCAAGTGGGTTGCCTTGTCTTGGATGGTGTCAAACTTCTTGAATGTTGTTGGGGCTGTGCCGACCCACACAAGTGGGAGTATCTGATCATATTCCTGACTTGTGCCTTGTAGAGGTGGGTAAGACTGGATTGTCAGAAGATACTTGACATAAAATTCTTAACTTCTGACCTGTGTTCTTAGCATCTTATTGTGGCAAAGCAGTTGAATATCAATAGAAGGTGTTGGATTCTCTCTTCGTAGAGATGCCTAGAAATTGTGTGGCATGAAATATTATTTGCCACATCTACCAAAGCCTGAATATTGTCCATGACTTGATACACACAAGCATGTACTACTCTCGTTTCTGAGGAGTCATGAATGGAACTAAATACAATCTTCACTGAATATCTCCACATGTGCCCTTATGGTAAATGATGTCTATTGATGTTTGAAACAATCCTGCAGAGATGTGCTGGGGCTGAGATGAATGACATCCAAGAATCACAAACATCCAATATAAAATAAATAACTGTGGATACTGGAGATCTAAAACAAACAAAAACAGAAATTTCTGGATCAAAGCAGGTTTGGCAACATCTGTGAAGAGAAAACAGAGTTAATGTTTCATATCCTGTGACCTTTCATTAGAGATAGTAGGAACTGCAGATGCTGGAGAATCTGAGATAACAAGGTGTAGAGCTGGATGAACACAGCAGGCCAAGCAGCATCAGAGGAGCAGGAAAGCTGACGTTTCGGGCCTAGACCC
>JAHRHZ010000139.1:1651005-1671070 GCA_024137785.1 Ginglymostoma cirratum
AAACGTCAAGTTTTCCTGCTCCTATGATGCTGCTTGACCTGCTGTGTTCATCCAGCCCCATGCTTGTTATCTCGGATTCTCCAGCATCTGCAGTACCTTTTATCTCATCAACGGTGACGTTAGACGACAGGTTAGGTTGTTAAAACCTCACTGATATTCTGTAGATGAATCCTATCTGCATGTACTGAACAGAGCAGGACAGATTGAGTGATTAAATTAATACCCAGCAAATCATCAGCAACGCTTATGCCTGAATTTCAGTGGGTGCTACAGGCAGAGCAGAAGTGAGAAAACTGATTCAGTGGATTTTACAGCGTGCTATAGTTCCTGCAATCCAACCCCCACCCCCACCCCTGCCCCTCACACTTTCCAGAAGTTAGGGATAAGCCTTCCCAGGATTCCAAAGGCTGCCCGTTATATTTAACTCTGAAAGCAGCATTAATTATGTTAATACAAGGCTTCTATCCCTTTCTTGAGTATATTGTCATGCCTACACTCAGATCCTAATGCTGGAGAACCATGATTTGATGGGTAAATCTCTGTTAGGGTGTCAGGCTAAGGGGAAGAGTTGGGGGGCTTTGTTCAGGAGCTCAGAGAGTGTGGTTGAGGGAAGGTTGTGAAATGACATGGGGGTGGATAGCCATCTATGGGCCCAAGGAGGCTCAAAGGATTCCTTCCCCACCCTTTAGCAGACATCAACCCACACATCTAAAGCTTTTGGATTCTCTGTATGGTGTGGCCATACCCCCTCTCCCATTGGATACAGGTGGGGGCAGCAGGAGGAGGTCCTTAAATGGCCATTAATTGGCCATAAAATTTAAGACAGCCCAGGGAAGATGGCAGGCAGACTATGATACTCGCCTTCAAACCTGCCACAGTAAAGTGGAATTGTATGCTGGTGACAGAGATCATGACAAATCGCTGGAGAGCTGGCAGGAGTCCCCTGTGGCATCTTTTAGTCTTGGCTTGCTATACCTCTGTGTCACTCAGGCACTTGACAGGAGGAGAACAGACTGACTGAAAACTCCCTACGGATTTTCATGCTCTTCTGCATACTCCCAGATTTCCTGAATTTCTGTCAGTTTTAGTGGGTTAATGAGGACAGGTGTGTTTTGGCATCATCTCCACAACCAGCCAAAAAAAAAACTGCAGAGAAACAAGCCTTTCAGCCCGACAAACCCACACAGCAGTTTGTGGTCTACAAAAGGCAGTTCTCACCCTCCTTCACTGAAGTCCACTGTTACCTCACATTCATCCCCCACTCCCCCACAGTGTTTATTTAACATCTTCTTAAATGTATCTGTGATATTCACTTCAACTACTCCTTGTGGTACTGAGATCCACTTTTGAATCATTCCCTGGCTAAAGGATTTTTGACTGAATCCTCAAGTTGATTTTTTAGTGATTATGTTATGTTAATGTCTCTATTTATGGCCTCTTTTGCAGGTGTAACCACCTCTCAACATTTAGCCTATTTCATAATCTTAAAGACTTCTGTAAGGCTTTTGCTTACTCTTGTCTTTTGTAGAAAATAATGAGGCCCAAGTTTTGCAGTCTTCCCTGACAGCATACCTTCACTATTCTGGTATTATGCTCGTGTATCTTTTTCTACACCTTCTCCAGTCCTCTGATACCCTTTTCATAATTTAACGTTAATAGGAGAAAGCTCTGGCATAGAATAAGAATGAACTCTTATCACTAAAGATTTTACTTCTGCTATATTTTATTCTTTTCCGCTGTTCTGTGGTGGTGCAGCCCTGTTCATCTTTTGTGAACAAGGGGTTTGAATCAGAAAAGGTTCTCATCTCTGTCTCAGCCCTGAGTTACAAGCCTGTCCAGCCTGTAAATGAACATTGTATTGAATTGAGACATACAGTCTATGATTTACCTAATATATCCGCTGTCTGCCTACAAAAACATAAAAAGGAAGAATAAGTTATCTTGTCCTATCTTCTGTCAAAATCTCACAGTCATCAGCCCAAGTTGAAATCGAACGCTATGCAAGGATGAGAGGGTGATTAATTGGAACTCATTTCTGTCAGTGCTACTTAATTCTGAAGAGATGATTCAAAACACTTCCATAGTTGTCGAGTAATGCACTTCTTTCAAAGTAAAATTGCGTAATGTTCCCTTCAGGAAAACAATGCTGAGAGCTCTTTGCTCATTAGATTGGGTCAGAAGTTTTATATGAAATTGTTCTATTCTATCTTCTGAGCATTTCTTTAAGTGAGACGCTATTTGATGTGAATTGGGAGAATGTAGAATTTCTCGGTTGTACATTTGTTGACATTATTGTGAAAGTGGCTTGGTTGCATTCCTGGCACAGGGTATGACTGACTTGAGTGATAAGTAGACCATGCAGTTCCTTTAGCTTGTTCGGCCAATCAGTTAGATTGTAGCTAATCTGCATCTTAACTCCAGCAGCCCGCTTTGATTTTGTAACCACTCATACCAGCCAAAGAGAGCTCCCAGACCTTCAAAGCAGCTCCATTACATAGCAGGGGGGTGTTATGACACTTGCTGGATAATACACAGCCCCCACGCCTCGGATTACTGTTGGATCTCAATAAGAGCCGAGTGAAGTCATTGGAGAGGGAGTACAGTACCGAGCTGTAGTGGGTGACTCTCAATTGCACCCCCAACCTCCCTATTGTATCTGGAGCAGATGAGTGCTTTTGAATCTTTTTCCGTTCTTTCAGCACAGTGGTTAGCAATACTGCCTCACAGCACCAGGGACCCCGGGCCCAATTCCACTCTCGGGCAATGTCTGTGTGGAGTTTGCATGTTTTCCCTGTGTCTGAGTGGGTTTCTACCAAATGCTCCAGTTTCCTCCCACAGTTCAAAGATGAACGGTTTAGGTGAACTGGCCATGCTGAATTGCCCATAGTGTCCAAGAACGTGTTGGTTCGTTGGATTAGCAATGAAAAATGCAGAAATGGGATGGGTTTGGGTAGGATATTCTTCAGAGGTTTGGTGTGAATTTGATGGGCAAAATGGTCTGCTTCCACACCGTAGGAATTCTATGATTCTCAGTATGCGGTCATCACTAATAGTTGTTCTCGTCCTGAAATGCCCTTGAGGAATCAGTTGTGAGATGCCTTCATGAAACCCTTAACCCTAACCCTAGCTGGCTCCATGAAACACTGCAGTCCATGTCCTGTTGGTATACTTTAGTGCTGAATACAAGACCTGCCATGGGAGGCTGTACCAGGCTTTTTCTGTCATGTTGCCCCATGGGGTGAGTCTCACATTAATCCCACTTCATGGCTTTAATCGGGGCAGGAAGTGAAGGCTATCCTAGGTAGGAGTGGTAGGGGCGTGGAATGCATTGCCGGAGAGGGTCGTGGAGTCAGCCTCATTAGGGGCATTTAAGCAGCTATTAGATAGGCATATGGATGATAGTATAAGGTAGGGGTGGAGGTTAGATAGACCCTTGGATTAGGGTAAAAGTTCGGCACAAGATCGTGGGCCGAAGGGCCTGTACTGTGCTGTACTGTTCTATGTTCAATGTTCTATGTTCTGGGTCAGGATGTCTGCACACCACACATTTCATCTGGATGGAGGCACAAAGTTGGTGTGGTCCACATCTGCTGCCCCTACCAGATTAAATATTCTATCACCAAAACCATCACAGGGGAAGGCAAAAGATGCCAGCACAGGACTTCAGCACAACAGCCAAAGCTGCGTTCTGGTCAATTATTATCCCTCAATCAACATCCCAATGACAGACTGTCTGGTCATTATCACACAGCTAATTGTGGGAGCTTGCTGTGGTCAAATTTGCTGCCACGCGTTCACCTTCCAACAGGGCCTCCACTTCAGAAATATTTCATTGGTTGTAAATGGACTTGGGATGTTCGATGTTTGGTCATCAGGTATGGGGACTGTGAAGATAGCTATAAAAATTGAATTCATTATCAATGGAGCACAGAACTGTTTGAAATTCCTTTACATTAGATGTGACATTAAAACTGAGTCGTCCTTGCCTGCTCTAAGCATTGTTGTTGGATATCGATGTTCTCATGACACTAACTGAAGGATGGGGTAACAGTCATTAAAACAACTTAACTTCTCCAATCAAGGCATCTCATTACATACATAGTCATAACTACCTCAAATACTTCATCATGTATGAAATACTTCGAGCTGCTTTCCAAAAGACAGATAACGTAAGAGCTGTTCTTTGATTCAAGTTACATTAGTAAAATTCATGCTTGCCACAGTTCCCAGCCTCATTATACTAACATTGTGTTGATAACATTGTGTAGCCTTACACTCCAAGAACTAGCAATAAAATCTTTCTCAAAACCGAGATGTTAAACTTCTATATGGTCGTAAGATATTCGAGATTTCTCGTGTCGATGATCCAATAATTCTGAAGGATCCAATTAATGCACTTGTGCATCATTTATAATCTAAAGAAACACAATTTGCCAGTTAGTTATGCACCGTGCAGGAGCTGAGAAGACATAGTAAACTGTTGTAAAATATTATTTGTCAAAATTTTATTGTGCATTTCATTGCACAGGCCCTATATTAAGGAAGTTACAAAGCAATAAAGTTACCAAAGGATTAGAGAGGTGTTAATCACTCAACCTTTCTTTCAGGGCCAGATTCATAAACAATATTCTCAAGAAAGCTGCAGCATCCTGCACAATAAGCCATTGGGACAAGAATCCAAAGCAGTTGGCTGGACAGCCAGTTTGCAATGCAAAGTGCATTGCCAACAGCATGGGTTCAATTCTTGTACCAGTTGAGGTTACCATAGAGGACTCTCCTTCTCAAACTCTCTCCTCACCTGTGGGGTGGTGACCTTTAGGATAAATCACCATCAATAACTTCTCTCTAATGAGACAACAGCCCAATGGCCTGGAGGAACACAGCAGGTCAGGCAGCATCAGACGAACAGGAAAGTCAATGTTTCAAAACCTCAACTTTCCTGCTCCTTTGATGATGCCCGACCTGCTGTGTTCCTCCAGCTCCACATTGTGTTGACTCTGGCTCCAGCATCTCCAGTTCTTGCTATCTCTGAGTCCTATGGTCTAGTCTCACGGTAGTAACTTTCTTATATTTTGACTTTGAAAAGTCCGGAGAGAATTAAAAAGGCCCTCATTCAGCCCGTCCCATAGTTATGGAAGCTTACACATTATTCTTGTTTTTATTGCATGCCAGAATGCATTGTTGCCTAATTAAAATTAGGCACCTCTCCAGAAAAAGAGACCTATTCCTTCCATGTCAGCAAACAGTTTGATTCACATTTACCTATCCACTACCCATAAATGTCAATTCCCTTATCCAATCTAACCTTGGTCTAAATGTCAACCAAAAACCGTGGAATGTGTCCATGGCCCTGTAAACTCCATTCGTAGAGATGTGCTTCTAGCCTAATCTCCAAATATCTTATGTTTCATCTTATTTGATCCTTCATTCTTGACCCCTCAAATATTGGAAAGATTCTACTTTTACCTTCTTTGTCCTGTTCTGGGAACATTGGGGACAAGAATAGGTCATTCAGCTCCTCGTGCCTGCTTGAATGGCTTGTGTCTCATCTGTAGCGAAATACCTATTACCCACCTTTGCTCAATAACTCTTAATACTGTTGCTCAGCAGAAACCTATGCATTTCATTTTGAAAGGTCCAAGTGATGCAAAATTCATTGCTTTCCTGCACAGGAGTGTTCAAACCACAAGCCTTTATGTGAAGACACGCTGCCTGATTTTGATTCTAAATGGCCCGATTCTAACTGTAAGATTATGTCTCCATGTTATTCATTTTCATGCAAGAGGCAATAGTCCTTCTCCATCTACACTATCAAACCCCTTCTATAATCTTAATTAAACACTTCGACCAGATCATCTCTCAATATTCAAAACTCAAGAGATTCCTCAAGTCTGGTTTATACATCCTGTCCTCACAGTTTCACCCTTCAGGTCTAGCATTAGTTTGGTGTTTCTATACTGCATACTCTCCAAAGTCAGTTTCCCCATCCTTAGACAATTTAATCATATCAGGTGGCAACTGGAACTGTTATAATAAACAAGACCCAGTGATTCAAACCTTTCTTCCAATTTGCATTTCCCAGGGAATGTATTGCACCATCTATTATCCTTAGTATCATCCCTGTAATGTGACTCCCAATATTTCACACAGTAGCCTAACTGTAGTCGTATTATTGTTTTATATAGACTTGTCATTATCATTTGGCTTGTGCGCTCTGCACTGCTTGTGATGAAATATGGAATTGCATTAGCTTTCTTCATTGTAGCAATATCAACCCGAAGTGCTAACTTCAATGTCCTATGAACCTGTTCCACTAAATCTTTCTGCTCTTTAATACATCAAACTCACTTCCATCCAGACTATAATTACAGCAGTCATATATTTATTTAACAAGATACATTACCTCGTGCTGAATTCCATCCATCACCTGTTATCAAGGCCGTAACTTCTCTCGTCTTCTCCACTTGCTATTTTGACAATTATTTTGAAGTTTCTGATGAGAAGGGCCAAAGATTTAGATGGAATTGCATATCACTGAGCTGTACAGCACAGAAACAGACCCTTCAGTCCAACACGTCCATGCCGACCAGATATCCAAAATTAATCTAGTCCCATTTGCCAGGAATTTTCCCACATCCTTATAAACCCTTCTTACTCATGTAGTTATCCAGATGGCTTTTAAATGTTGTAATTGTACCAGACTCCACCACTTCCATTAACAGTTCATTCCATACACGCACCACTCTCTGCCTGAAATAAGTTGCCCTTTACGTCCCTTTTAAATCTTTCCCCTCTCACCTTAAACCTATGCCCTCTAGTTCTGGACTCCTCTACCCTGGGGAAAACACCTTGACTATTCACCCTATCAATAGCCCTCACGATTTTATAAACTTCTATAAGATCACCGCTCATCCTTCAATGCTCCAAGGAAAATAGCCCCAACCTATTCAGCCTTCCCCTATAGCTAAACCCTCCAACCCTGGCAGCATCCTTGTAAGTCTTTTCTGAACTCTTTCATGTTTCACAAAATCCTTCCTTTAGCAGGAAGACCAGAACTGAATGCAGTATTCCGCAAGTGGCCTAACCAATGTCCTGTACAGCTGCAACATGACCTCCCAACTCCTATACTCAATGCACTGCCCAATAAAGACAATACATTGTGGAGCTGGAGGAACACAGCAGGCCAGGCAGCATCAAAGGGTCAGGAAAGTTAACGTTTTGGTCAGGACCCTTCTTCTGAATAGGAAGGGTTTAGAGGGATGTGAGCTGGCAAATGGGACTGGATTAATTTAGGATATCTGGTTGGCATGGATGAGTTGGACTGAAGGTTCTGTTTCCATGCTGTAAAACTTCTGCTGAAGAAGGCTCCTGACCTGAAACATCAACTTTCCTGCTCCTCTGATGCTGCCTGGCCTGCTGTGTTCCTCCAGCTCCGCAATGTGCCTTCTATGACCCCAGAATTTGCAGTTCTTGCTATGTCCGCTAGCCAATAAAGGAAAGTTTACAATGTTAAGATTAAAACTAACTTCTCAAATTGATTTACAATATGTTTCTCTTTTCTTAACGGAGTCAAAGACATGAGAAAGGTATGATTCTTGTTCAGTTTTGCATTTTGTTCGTGGATGGTGTTTGCACAAACGTAACAGTGCCTTCAGTGCACTGTTTGGCTTGTTATAGTCACTTGAGCTCTACCTGGGCTGTCAGCACCTTTGAGTTCAGTCTGTGGCAACAGTAAATGCACATCACCTAAAATATGGTGTCAGTGTGCTACAGCTGAAAATGGGTAGACTTTCAGAGGTGTAAGAAAGCTAACTTCTGAAAGAAATGGTGAGGAACAGGTACAAGAAAATAGCAGTCTACAGTAATGAATTAGTGAATGCGTCAAAGTGACTATGCATTTCATAGTCCCTGCTGCTGAGGAAATTGAAGGAGGAGATGGAATTGGAATAAAATAAATAAAAGAACAGAGGATGCTGGAAATCTGGAGAAACACAGCAGGTCTGGCAACATCTGTGGAGAGAGAAAACAAAGTTAATGCTTCAAGTCCAATGCGCTATTTTTTCAGAAGTGGAATGATTTCTAATCTGTAGCAAAACTGTGAAATATAAACAGTTAATTTTGGAACAAAACTGAGCATAAAGATTTGTAACCCAGCTATCAGAACTGGGGAAAGGCAGCTAAAAGCTGTATCACAGACTGGTTGTCACTGAGGGGCAGACAAGCTAGACTTTGTAGGCACTCTTTGAATTCATATTAATGTTACTTGTAAATGTTTATTCTTTATTTTATTCATTTGTGGGATGTGGGTGTCTCTGGCTGGTCAGCATTTATTGCCCATCCCTAGTTGCCCTTGAGAAGGTGATGTGAGCTGCCTTCTTTATTCAACATCAGATCTCATATGGAAAGGAAGGTATATGATCAATAAATGTATGTTGTGTTACACTGAGCTGAATCCCATGGGTCTGGAGAACTGAAAGATGACCTCACTACAGCACTGCTTAATGCAAAAGAAATCGGCCCATGGCAATGCATCTGTTGCTGTGTGTGTGTGACGCCTGAAGTTGTCAATCCTCAGCTAGAACATTTAATAGGAGAACCGACGAGGCTTTGCCATATGCTAAGAGACCCCATGAAGAAAACACATTGGGATAAAGGAAGAGACAATTACACAAAAAACAACAGAAAGATCAAGACCAGAGGAAAGAACGATGATATTGCGAAGGACATTAAAAAATGGACGCATGTCTAGCGTAAGGAAAGCAGAGTTCTATCTGCAAAGTTGAATAATTTACACACAATTGTTTAACGACAGAGGAGCAATGGCTGCTGGACGGATACAAGCTGATAATTCTGAAAAATCACTTTCCATCATCCAACAGATTTGTGTCATCAGCTATATACATGATGAGTGATTTGTGACTGTTAGAATGATGGCCGCAGAAAGAGAGCATCAAGTGAAATCAAAATATCAGACAGACACCCAATGTAAGATTATGAGTTCCCAGGCGAAATTGCTTGAAATGGTGACCCAAAGATTAAGCCCTCAAAAGAAATGTTGAGGCTATGTGATGGAATGATACTCATGCCAAGAGAATAAATACAGCTGAGAACACCATGCTATGGGAGAAAACAACATCTGCATTTCTAGATAGTAGACTTTGAGCCAAATCCACTCATTTCTGCTAGACCAGATCCAAGGCTTCGACTAGTAACTCTAAACATGCCAAATGAGATCAGCAGTGTCTTGCAGTCCATTAAATCATTGGAATCTGTTTATCAGTCAAAGTTGTTTTCACAAGTCTTAGAGGCCTTCCTGGTGAAAATCATCTTGAAATGGATATGAGAATGAAACCAACACTGCATTCGCTGAGGAGAATTCCAGCTGACCTCAAATCCAGCCTGATAGAAAAAGTAGAAGGGCTGGAAAAGATGGGACTAATGAAGAAAGTTACAACTCCGACAGACTGAATCAGCAACGAAAGAACCTGGAAAATGGGGAGCATGTATAGATCTGAGGATCTCAATAAGGCTTCAAAAAGATCTCATTACTCCATGCTAACCATCAAAGAAAATTAACTACAATCTGTCACAGTGAAGATCTTTACTTTCCACAATGCAAAGGATAGTTTCAGGCAAGTGAAACTGGATGAAAGCAACAGTTTTCAAATGACATTCTGGACCCATTCAGGAGATACGCATAGTTGTGTAGGTTCTTTGGCATTAAGACTGCCCTAAAAGAGTATAAAATTCAGGCAGCATGAGGTAGACAGTGATCGCCCTGGACTGGAAGTTATTGTGGATGTTCGGACGTGGATATTGAGACACAATGAAAGAGGCCAACACAGACTAAAATCAGAATCTAGAGTGACAGCTAGAGACAGCTGGCCAGATGAACCTGAATCCAATCACAAAAAGATGAAATTAAAGATGCGTGAAGTCAGGAACATAGGTAATGTACTGACAGCAAGAGGACTTCTCCCAGATCCTGACAGATGTTGAAAGCAGTGTAACGATTCACTGGATTTGTGAGCTATCTAGTAAGGCTCCTACCCAATTTGTCATCACAGTACCAGTCTCTACACAATCTCAGTGCTAACAATGTGTAATAGTATCATGGCACAGAAAAAAGAAGCAGCTTTCACGAGAATCAAGCCACTCATGACAACTGTATTGGTGTTGTGGTATTACGATGCCAATGATGAAGTTGCCATGCAGTATGATGCCAGGCAGGACTTGGTGCAACTGTAATGTACACAGCAAGGATAACCAGTTGGTACTTGCATCCAGAGTGTTAATGTAAACTGAATGACGCTACTCTCAGATTGAGAAAACGTTCCAGGCTTGGTCTTTGCTGAAAAAGATGTTAACAATGGTGGCTTTGGGGAGACAAATTGACAGTGGAGTCTGACCACAAGCCACTTCCAACCCTTCCTACTTGTCCCTAAGCAGCTGCAAAATATTTTACTTGATTTGCAGATACAGCATCTGGCTGTGACATCCAAACCAGGGCAGTGAATGTGTACTGCTGACATGCTGTTGAAAGCATCAGTCCATATGAATAACATTGAGCTTGCTAAGATGAAACACGAAGAGTCTGTACCTAAGTACCAAAGTGCTTTGTACCTAACATGGCGTCATAAGTGGCGAATTGTAAGCTTTTCATTGTATCATTTAAGTACACGTGACAATAAAGCTAATTAATCCCAGCCCTCCAAATTTAACAGGAAGTAGCTGCTTTAGGGACATTTAAGCAACTCTTGGATAGGCACATGGATGGTAGTAAAATGTAGGGTATGCATGTTACTTTGATCTTAGAGTAGGATAATAGGTTGGCACAACATTGTGGGCCGAAGGGCCTGTACTGTGTTGTACTGTTCGATATTCTATGTTCTATGCTTATGTGCTCTGGATGTCATCACTGCTGCAAAGAAATTGGAGCTGAAAAGCAAGCATTTTTCTGAAACTGAGCAGAATGTACAAGACACAACAGTCCAACTGTTCGTGGAAAGCAGTGAGGAAAGAAAGGCGTAAAAGCATTAAGGACACATCTGTCGTGAAAGACAGAATTGGCCGTATAGAAATTAAGTGATAGCCAAAGATGGCATCTTGGACAAAGGAAACAATTCCATTATCCCTAAGGAGATATGGAAAGAGAAGCTTATAGGCATCCATGCAAGCCATCAAAGAACTGAGTTCTGAAGAAGACTTGTATTGGACTTGAAAAAGTTAACTCTGCTTCTCTTTTCACAGATGCTACCAGACGTGGTGAGTTTCTCCAATATTCTGTGTTTGTTTCAGATTTCCAGCAACCACAGCATTTTGCTTTCATCAAGTAGTTGAGTCTAGTCTGAGGAAGGCAAGAGAGGTGATCTACAGGCCGAGATCAAGGACCACATCAGTTAGTGTAGTGCCTACACTGAAGGCCAAGTGAAGCAAGCCAGAGGGCCAATTATGAAACATGACATTCCCAGGTAGACCATGGGTGAAGTCAGAAATTGCACAGCACCAGGTCATAGTTCAACAGGTTTATCTGAAATCACAAACTTCCGGACTGCTGCTCCTTCATCAGGTGAAGTCCAACACTGGCACCTCGACATCATGGCCGTGGATGAAGCATAGAGTAAGGTATCTAGAGACTCTGACACAGAACTGAACCAAGCATGCGTTAGATATTGGAATTGATGAGAGGAGGAAGGTACTGAGATGGTACAGGGAGAGGGGTTAGGAGCAGAGTGGAGAATGAGAGAGAAAAAAATGAATGTTAACTTGCTCTTGATTAGAAATTTTAACCCTTAACATTGAACATTCAAGCCGTAAATAATCGAAAATCCAACAAGCATATAAATGGTTAACAGATCCGATTTTTCTTTCGCCTTCAAGTAGAATTAATAAATTCCTAATATTGATCCAATGTAAAGTGATTTATCAGAGATTGGAGCATAAAGTCCTGCTTCTGGCTGACTAAAACTATGCCTGTCACTGAAAGGTGATTTAAGCCAGTTAAAAGTACACCAGCTGCACAAACTAATGATTCCATTTGGAGAGCCAACGGCATTGAAACCAGTCACTCTGTCACATTAATATTGAATGAATGAAATTCTGAGTAGGAAGACAATAATTAAATGGTAGGAATATTATACGAAGCACCAAGCATGACAAGGTTCTGCAACGCTTCTGCTAATGAGGGACTGTGATCCATCAATGACATGTTTATGGAAACCCAAGATTATTCACACCTCTGAAGAGATGTCAAATTTTGTTTAAATATTTGTTGCTATCTTTAATTAAAATGGACAGCCTCTGATCAAGTAGATAATCTCAGGTACACTTCATTTTTAATGAGGAAGCCTCAACTGCTTCACTGGGCAGGGAATTCCACTGATTCACCACCCTATGGGTGAAGAAGTTCCTCCTCAACTCAGTCTGAAATCTGCTCCCCCTTCTTTTGATGCTATGCCCCTTAGTTCCAGTAACCAGCTAGTTCTGAACAAGGGATGGGGCATGAAACATATAATGCTTGATGTGACACTAACAACACCATTTATCTTATACTGATTAACAATGGTTAGGACTAAGAAGCATGGAAACTACCTCATTATCTAGAGTCAAGTGGTTGCTTTGGACTGGCATAGACCCAAAGTGCTGACAGGCCTTTTCTGTGCTGCAGATCTCTATGACCCTATAGCGCTATGGCTCTGTGACTCTGAGGGACCCTGTCAGATGATCAATAACTCATGGCCCATGAACAGTTTAACAGTAATTCCTGGGTTGATTTGCTTTAGCTCATGGAGAGCTAGCCCACTGTGAGCAATATAAGAAACCCTTGTACACCTGAAAAGTGGACCAATCAGAAGGCCATTCCTCTAAACACTATAAGATAGGTTTGACAAGAACAGTCTATGGAAAAGAAACCTCATTGATCATTAACTTGCTGGACTCAGACAAAAGTCACAAGAAAGAATGTACATAAGTCTGAGTTTTAAACTATTCCTGCTTCACTCTTCTTTCTTCTTTGTATGCTTGAGTGTGTATACCCAGTGTAAAAATGATCATCCAGTTTTGAATATATGAATAAACAATACTTTTATTTGAACCCAAAGTGAGCTTGTTGCATGGCTTTTAGAAATCAGCATTCACAAGCAGAGGGCTTTAGGAGGAACCTCGCCACAGACGATGCCAATTGGGAAAAGAAGTAAGAAAAACATTTAAAACACGGACAGTTACGAATGGAAGAGGAGAAAAACTGAATAGTTCAATTTGCTTCTCCCATTGCAACATTGACAGAGAAGGTAAGCACGCCAATAACATTCCCAGCGGACTTGTCAGCAGAAACAACCTACTCCTAAATCAGGAACGGAAATGAATGCCAATGTAATAGTTTTTTTTTTAAAAGCGTAATTATGAAGGGAGCTTGGAATACACAGAATTTGCTAGTCTAAAAAAGACAAAGGTTTATCCAGTTTACATTCTATCATCCAAGGACCATAAGATCATAAGACATAGTCACCCGTGACTCTGGATAATATTCATGCTTGGGTTAACAAGTGGCAAGTAACATTCGCGCCACACACATATCAGGCAATGACCATTTCCAAAATCTAACCACACTCACTTTATCTTCAATAACGTTATCGTCACTAGCCTCAGGCAAGATGGCGGTGGCAGAGTAGGAAGTGTATGGGCTCCTATGCCCGGGCTTGTCCTCTTATACTGCATTTTTTCTTTTTCTTTATCCTTCTTCCCCTTCTTTTTTCTCAAACACACATGACAAAGGGATCTCTTCGGTGAGAAGGTGGCTTCGTTGGGCTAAGGAGTGGCGGTGACTTCTTCATAGGCAGCATGGCTACAGACTCAGTTGGCCAGCAGCCTTTGACACCTGGAGCGGGATTCTTTCAGCTGCTTGGAGTGGCCCCTGGCGGCAGTATGGTGTGGGCTGGTATAGCCCGGAGCGGGACACTCTCTCTGCAGCATGGCATGGGCTGGTATAGCCCAGAGTGGCCCCTGGAGGCAGCAAGGCATGGGCTGGTATAGCCCAGAGCGTGACTCTCCCTGCAGCATGGCATAGGCTGGTATAGCCCGCTGTGGGACATACTCTCTCTGCAGCATGGAACGGGCTGGTATAGCCTGGAGCGGGACACTCTGCAGAATGGCATGGGCTGGTATAGCCCGGAGCAGGACACTCTCTCTGCAGCATGGTGTGGGATGGAATAGCCCAGAGCAAGACGTTCTCTGCAGCATGAAGCAGGGTTGCTGGAGCGGGGCCGTGGCAGTGGAGAAGGAGATGTTGGACTCTGTTTAAGTTACCTTTTTATCTTATTCTAGGTTAATGTGAATAGCGCCTACGAATGGCAATGGTTCACACTTTTCATTGTATTTTATCTTGAATACATGTGACAATAAATGATTCAATTCATTGTATCCTCCCCTCTCAATATCCTGGGGATACCATTGACCAGAAGATCAACTGGACCAGAAGCATAAAAACTGACGATAGGAGCAGGGCAGAGGCTAGGAATATTGCAGTGAGTAACTCACCTCCCGACCCATCAGGGCCTCTCCATCACTTACGAGGCACAAGTCAAGATTGTGATTGAGAAGTTTTATATATTATTTATATAAATGATTTGAATGTGAATATAGGAGGTATGGTTAATCCGTTCACAGATGACACCAAAATTGGAGATGTAGTGGACAACGGAGAAGGTTATCTCGGAGTACAACTGTATCTTGATCAGATGGGCCAATGGGCCAAGAAGTGGTGGGAGTTTAATTTAGATAAATGTGAGGTGCTGCATTTTGGAAAGGCAAATCAGGGCAGGACTGATACACTTAATGGTAAGGTCCTGGGGAGTGTTGCCAAACAAAGAGACCTTGGAGTGCAAGTTCATAGTTCCTTCAAAGTGGAGTTGAAGGGAGATAGGATAGTGAAAAACGTGTTAGGTACGCTTGTCTTTATTGGTCAGTGCATTGAGTATAGGAGTTGAGAGGTCATGTTGCGGATGTACAGGACATTGGTTAGGCCACTTTTGGAATAGTATGTTCAATTCTGGTCACCCTGCTATAGGAGGGACTTGTGAAACTTGAAAGGATTCAGAAAAGATTTAATAAAAACCAAAAGAACTGCAGATGCTGTAAATCAGGAACAAAAACAAAGTTGCTGGAAAAGCTCAGCAGGTCTGGCAGCATCTGTGAAGGAAAAAACAGAGTTAACGTTTTGGGGCCGGTGACCCTTCCTCAGAATTTCCAGCAATTTTGTTTTTATTCAGAAAATATTTACAAGGATGTTGCCAGGGTTGGAGGGTTTGAACTATAGGGAGAGGCTGAGTAGGCTGGGGCTATGTTGACTGGAGCATTAGACGCTGAGGGGTGACCCTACAGAGGTTTATGAAATAATGGAGGGCATGGATAGGGTAAATAGGTAAGGTCATTTTCCCGAGTGTAGGGGTGTCCAAAACTAGAAGGCATAGGTTTAAGGTGAGAGGTGAAAGATTTAAAAGGGACCCAAGGGGCACTTTTTCAGGCACAGGGTGGTGCGTGTATGGAATGAGCTGCCAGGGGAAGTGGTGGAGGCTGGTATAATTACAACGTTTAAAAGGCATCTGGATGGGTGTTGAATAGGAAGGGTTTGGAGGGATATGAGCCAAATGCTGGCAAATGGGACTAGATTTATATAGGATATCTGGTCAGTGTTGATGAGTTGGTCCAAAGGGTCTGTTTCCATGCTGTGCTCCTCACTTGCCTGGATGGGTACTGCTTTAACAACACTCAAGAAGCTTGACAACATCCAGGACAAAGCAGCCGCAAGATTGGCACCGCATCCACAAACATCCACTCCCTCCACCACTGATGCTCCGTTGCAGTAATGTTTTCTATCTACGTGATGCACTGCAGAAATTCATCAAAGATCCTTAAATAGCACCTTGCAGAACCATAATCACTTCCGTCTAGAAGGACAAGAACAGCAGAAACATGGGAACACTACCACCTGCAAGTTCCCCTCCAAACCTGTCACCACCCTGGCTTGGAAATATATCACCGTTCCTTCAGTGTCACTGAGTCAAAATCCAGGAATTTCCTCCCTTAGGACGTTGTGTTTCTACCTACAGCACATGGACTGCAGCGGTTCATGAAGGCAGCTCACCACCACCTTCTCAAGGACAACCAGGGACGGGTTATCACTGCTGATGAGTCACTAATGCCTACATCTCATTAGTGAATTTTTTTAAACCTCTTATTTCATGCACGATTTGTATGCAAGTCAGAATGCAGTGCAGGACAAAATAAAGCAGCTGTTTGTAAGTAGACGCTATGTTTCTATGTCGGGTCTTTAAAATTATACCCCAGTGTTGGATCAAATTGGTAAATATGACAGTTGTAAATTGGATGTTCAAAATCAGGGACAACCTGTACTTTAAAGGGGAGAAACCATGTTCCTTATCCTTTGCCTTCTGTGCACAGTCTGATGAAATACAGCAGCCCAGCAAAGAGGACGCTTATTCTACCTAAAAGACGGCTCAACCAAGTCCTAAACACAAGCTCACTTCCTGTCACCTGACCACAGTGTGTCATATCAACATCAGGCAAATGGCAGTGTGATTTGGTGGGCTACAGTCCCGGAATTCTAATATTCTGTCTAAGTGGCCATTTTCAGTCACCCTGGATGATAACATAGCAGCCAAACTCAATCCCACAGATTGCATGAGATTTGTTTTCCAGCAGGATTACAATGCAGCACAGGATCTCTGGCTGATAACTCAGGGGTACGGAGGCCACCTGAAGTCATCCCAACTATGAAGGCAGCAGAGACTGGCTCATACAAGCCACTGCGATTATCACACTGTACACCGTACTGACTCATTGAGTTATTAAGCACATTTTGTTCTCTGTCAGTTAATTAATCCAAAATCAAAACAATTTTAAGGGTGAACCAGTACCATGTTAAGAGCTTTCCCTACTGTACCAATCAAAACAGAAAAGATATATCATTGGCAGACAGTGAACTTCGTGGTAGCATAATAGTAAATGCCTGATAATAGCAATTTCTAAGTACTTTATCAAAAATTTATACTGTGAAGCTGAAAAACAGCAGTGATGGATTTCTGTCTGCTGTTATTTAGTAATCAGTTTTGACTGAGTGTTAACTCTCTGATCTTTTGAGTGTAGGAGTTGGGGCATCACACTTGAGGACTTACAGGACTTTGGTGAGGCTTCTTCTGGAGTAGTTCTGGTGGTAGTGCAGTTCTGGCGACCCTGTTATACAAAAGATATTATTAAACTGGAGAGGGTTTAGAAAAGATTCACCAGGATATTGCTGGGAATGGAATGTTTGAATTATAAGGAAGAATCTGCGTAGGCTGGGACTTTTTTCACTGGAGTGTAGGAGGTTGAGAGGTGACCTTATAGAGGTTTGTAAAATCATGAGGGGTATGGATAGGGTGAATAGCAAAGGTCTTTCCCCTTAGGTGGCAGTGTTCAAATCTTGGGGGTCATATTTTTAAGGTGAGAGGAGAAAGATTTGAAAAGGACATGAGGGACAACTTTTTTTACATAGACAGTGGATGGAGTGTGAAATGAACGGCCAGAGAAGTGGTGGATGTGGGTACAATTACAACATTGAAGAGACATTTGGATATGTACATGAATAGCAAAGGTTTGGAGAGATATTGGCCAAGCACAGGCAGGTGGGACTAGTTTAGTTTGGGATTATGGTGGCATGGACTGGTTGGACCAAAGGGTCTGTTTCCACGCTGTATGACTCTATGGCATTATGAATCTATGACTATCAGAATTGCACAGGGTATTCGTGAGAACCTTGTGATGCTTACTGTCAATGACAGTGACAGTGTCACTCAATCGCGCAGAATGTGCTTGAGTAAAGTCCACTATGTTGAAAGACAAGTTTTCAGGACAAGTTCATGGCACAAAAGCTACTCATCAGTGATTGGTGGCATGATTTGCGACAAATAGATAATAGTTAACATATATCCAGAAAAGCACCTCTTTAATTTAAGCTTTTGCCAACCTTTTTTTCTCATTATTCACACCTGGCATGTTATAAGAAATATTGGATTTTAACACAGTGATGTGGTTTCAATAACAAAGCACGAGAAATGGTTCACTCGAGGGCACTGAAACTTCAACACATCATAAGCATTTCAAAAGTCTTTACTTCCACAACCATGTATAAAGTTGGAATGGCAACTGGTGGACATGAGGCCAGCTCTAACAATCAGGCCTTCTGGTGCTGCAGATTCTAATTGAGCTTTCCCAATCTCCAGTGGTGCCTCACAATAAACAAACTGGTCATTCAGTGGGACCTCGGGCACCCTCCCTCTCCTCAGCCTCAGTGACTGAGGTTAAGGCAGTCCTGGGGCAGAGTATAAGATTATGAGGGGCATGGGCAGGGTCAATAGAAAGCAGCTGTTTTTCTTAGTTAAAGGGTCAGTAAAAAAGGAGCATAATTTTAACATGAAAGCCAAGATTTTGAGAGGAGATATGATGGTGGGTGATGGGAATCTAGAATGCATTGCCTGAAAGGGTAGTTGAGGTAGGAACCCTCACAAACTTATGAAAAGCAGCCATTGTAAAAGCTTCTCACAACCCTGACTTCCAGTAAGATGGCAGGAGAGTAGGACATTCCACCCAGAGCTCCTCTGCTCTGCCTGTTCTTTTTGTTTCTTTTCGTTTATTTCTCTCTTTTTAGCAGGTCCTACAGCGGCATGTGGGGAGGCATTTCCTGAGGGGGATCCCAAGTCCTGGAGCGGGGGTTGGGGGGGAACCAGAGTCCCAGAGTGGTGGGGCATGGGGAATGCGAGTCCCGGGGCGGGGGGGGGGGGGGCGAACCCGCGTTCCGGAGCAGGGGAAGGAACCCGAGTCCCGGGGTGGGGTTGGGGGGTGCGGAATCCCAAGTCCCTGAGCCAGGGGAGGGGGGAATGTGAGTCCTGGGGTTGTGCAATGTACCTTGGTGCAGCTGAGCGCTGGTGCGGAGCAGACTGGAGACTTGGAGTGGAGCAGGATTGTTGTTGGACTGGGACCTGGTGCAGGTGGTCTGACAATGCGCTGAACTGCTGCTTTTTGAAATTCTTTACTGGACTGTAATATCAGTCCTTTAACTCTGTTATAACTATCTTATTTATAACTTAGTTTTTTGGACATTGGGGGGAACGCTACTATTTTCCCTTTGCTCCCTCTTTTGTATCCAAGATTTGTACCTAGGTGCTTGTACCTGTAATGGTGCCATTAAAGGCAGCCTTTGTACAAGCTTTTCAATATACTCCTGCACTTCTGTATTGGTGTACACATGTCAATAAAGAATATTCTATTCTATTCTAACCTCCAATAAAGTAACTTGAAGTGTCATAGCATTCAAAGCTATGGGCCAAGTGTTGGGAAGTGGGACTAGTGGAGACTTACAGTAGCTTTTCATCGATACAGATTTGATACTCTTCTGTACTGTATTGCCCTGTTATTTGGAGAGAGGTCTCCTCATGCTCTCCATATTAGCATGCATAGGTCTTATTTTCTGAAGTAACTCTGTTGATAATTTGACTCTTTAAGAGTTGAATATTCTAATGTCATAGTTGGGGTTTCTTAGCACTACTGAGATATTACAGGTGAGCAGGAATGGGGCTTCTATTGGTTACAAGAATCCTGCTGGAATCAATGAACTCAGCTGTGGGTCTTCATGGAGACAGTTTGGACAATGAAGTTCATTAGAAATGAAAGATCCAGACCGTGGCTGATCAAATAGAATGGTGAATTCTGCTCATTACACTTCCTCTTACGCACGTACGAAACCTGCCCCTTGGTTTGATTTTCAGCAGGTAACGTTGAAATGCCCAATGGTTGCACAGTCTGAGATCTGAACTCTGTACAATTTATTCTTCCTGTCTCAATCTCATCCATTTGGCTTTCCGAGCCTGTGGACAATACTCTTTTTCCACTGACTCATTCCTCAAGTAGGGAATCCTTTCCTGCTTTTCTAGCTGTGCCAAATTACAATAAATGGGTCAAATATAGACTAACAAGCATGGGGCTGGATGAACACAGCAGGTCAAGCAGCATC
>JAHRHZ010000139.1:1671470-1683618 GCA_024137785.1 Ginglymostoma cirratum
ACATTTCTGGTGAAGGGTTTAGGCCCGAAACGTCAAGTTTTCCTGCTCCTATGATGCTGCTTGACCTGCTGTGTTCATCCAGCCCCATGCTTGTTATCTCGGATTCTCCAGCATCTGCAGTACCTTTTATCTCAAATATAGACCAGTTGTGTGTGCTTTGATAGCTCTCAAAGGGCATCTGACAGACAGCCCGTCATCCTATGATGCTGCTTGACCTGCTGTGTTCATCCAGCCCCATGCTTGTTATCTCTGGTAAATTTTTAGTGCTATCTTTTTCAGATTTTTTTTTCACCAGCCAGAAATCCTGGTAACATCCGTAAATGCCAATTCCTAATGGACATTGAGGAATTTAAAATGTGTGAATCACACTCTGATTTTCCTTTTGTACATTAGTTATTGTTGCTGTGCCTAAGATTTAGAGCACAGTACCTGAGGAAATTATATGTATTGGGGTGTGTGTTGCAAGCATGACAAGCTACTGCATTGGTACCAACAGCATGGAACAAAGATACAGGGAAAAAGTTTCTGCCTTGAACTCAAGTGAATCCAGCTCACTTTCAGCCTCAATTGTTTTCAATTTCTGTTTTTACCCAAGTTTCTGCTCAAACTCATTAAGAATGGCATATTTTTAGGCACATGCTAGAATTCATTGGAGGCAGTAGCAGGACATTTAAAAAATCCTAACACAACCAGACAGAGTCAATGTGGTATTGCAAAAGCAAAATCATATTTGACAATTTTATGAGAATTCCATGACAGTGTAAGAAGCAATTTGGATAAAGCAGAACCAATATAGATGTAGTGTATTTAGATTTCCAAATGTCAGTAAAGAAGGTGCCACATTACAGTCTATTACATAAGATAAGGCTTTGAGGGTGATGTATTAACATGGATAGGGTATCGGCTAACTAACAGGAAACTGAAAGTTGGGTTAAATGGTTCATTTTCAAACTTACAAATTGTAACAAATTGAGTTACACTTGGATCAATCCTGAGGCTTCAACTATTTCCAATCTATATTAATAATGTGAATGAAGATACCAACAGTACTGTGACAAATTTGCTGCTTATACAAGGATCCAAAAGGTCTGCAAAGAAGTGATATAGATATTTTAAGTAATTGGTTAAAGTTTAGCAGATGAGGAATAATGTGGAGGTTCAAAAACAGAAGTTGCTGGAAAAGTTCAGCAGGCCTGGCAGCATCTGTGAAGAAAAGTCAGAGTTAACGTTTCAGGTCCAACGACCCTTAAGATGCTGTCAGATCTGCTGAGCTTTTCCAGCAACTTCTGTTTTTGCTCTTGATTTACAGCATCCGGAGTTCTTTTGGTTTTAATAATGTGAGGTTGTCTACGTTGGTAGGAAGTTTAGAAAAGCAGAGTACTAATTAAATAGAGAGAGACTGCAGAATATTGTGGTACAAAGGGATCTCATAAATCACAAATATCATTTAGATACTGCGCATAATTATGTGAGCAAGTGGAGTGTTGGTCTATATTGGAGGGGTGGAAGTGTTGGAAAACTTGTTACAACTGCCCTGGGTACTGTGTATACCTAAGGAAGGTAATGCTTACATTGGAAACAGTCTATAGAATGTTAGCTAGGCTGATTCCTGGAATAAAGGGTTGCCTTATGATGCAACTTTGAGTATGGTAAGTCTAAACCCATTGGACAAGAGAGATAAGAGTAAGACTTTTCCCAAACTTGAGTGGGGTGGTGTCAGGAATTCCAGTGTAAGAACAGTTTGGAAACATATTGTAGCCAGCTCTGACAGAGTTGTAGCTGCTGTGGAGCTCCAATTGCAGTGTAGCAGCTGTGTTCCTGCTCCAACTGGCACCCAGCCTCACAATCCCCATCTCAGGGCAGGCAATGGCCTAATGGTATTACCCCTGCACTGTTAATCCAGAGACCCAGATAAGGTTCTGAGGGCCCGGGTTCAAATCCTGCCATGGCAGGTGGTAGAATTTGAATTCAATAAAATATCTGGAATTAGGAATCTAATGATGACCATAAATCCATTGCTGATTGTCAGGAGGGAAAAACCCATCTGGTTCACTAATGCCTTTTAGGGAAGGAAACTGCTATTCTTACCTGGTCTGGACTACATGTGACTCCAGACCCACTGGCAATGTAGTTACCAGTGACGCCCTAATTCCGTGAATGAGTAAGGGAAAAAAAAATCACAGGTCTCCCTTACCCTCCCTTCCATAGCTCTCACTGAGGGAACATGAACATGCAAAGAGATGACAGTTGGCAAAGGTTTGGAAAGCACAGGATTGGAATATCTAGTCAACTACCTGTGTCTAACCTGATTTTGAATGATTGAAAATAACTTCTAAGCACCGTGGAGAACCCATTTTGTTTCATAGTTGAACAATAGTTAGAAGAATGAGAGGTGACCTTATTGAAATATATCAGTTTGGGAGATAACAAGAACTGCAGATGCTGGAGTCTGAGATAACACAGTGTGGAGCTAGAGGAATACAGCAGGCCAGGCAGCATCAGAGGCAGCATCCTGGCCTGCTGTATTCCTCCAGCTCCACACTTTTTCGCCTAAGATTCAGACAAGGTGTGACACATTCTCACTCAGAGGATGTTTCTGTTCATGGGGGAGTCTAGAACTGGGGGCACAGTTTAAAAATAAGCAGGCACATATTTATAATGGAGTTGAAGAGAATTCCTTCTCTCATTGGGTCTTTAGTCTTTAGACTATTGACATTGAGAGCAGTGGAAGATGGATCATTGGATATGTCCAACTCTGAGTTGGGGAGATTTTTGATCTACATAGGAGTCAAGGGTTATGAGGCAGACATGAAAGTAGAGTCAGGGGCATAATCAGATCAGTGTGACCTTGATGAATGACAGAGCAGGTTCCTGGGACCAAATGACCTCCTCCTATTCCGAATGAATCATAGAATCCCTACAGCGTGGAAACAGGCCATTCAGCCCAACAAGTCCATACTGCCCCTCTGAAGACCATCCCACTCAGACCCATTCCCCTAATTTCCCCTGTCTAACCCAAACATCCCAGCGTACTACGGGCAACTTAGCATGGCCGATTCACCCACGCTGCACATCTCTGGACTGTGGGAGAAAACCGGACCACCCAGAGGAAACCCATACAGATAGGGGGAGGCCATATAAACTTCACACAGACAGTTGCCTGAGTCTGGAATCAAACCTGGGTCCCTGGTGCTGTGAGGCAGCAGTGCTAACCACTGACCCACCGTGCCACCCTAATGCTTTTATGTTCTTCTGTCCTTGACTTGCTGAAGTAAAATCTACTGCAAAACTGGGCAGTAATTATTTGAGCTTTTTTAAAAGAAATCATATTAAAAAGATTTTTTGATCTATTTGAAGGGGGTAACTTTGTGCATCTCTGTGAACGCAACTGAAATAGGTTTACTTTATGAGATAACAAGGTGTAGAGCTGGATGAACACAGCAGGCCATGCAGCATCAGAGGAGCAGGGAGGCTGACTTTTCGGGCCTGCTATCTCTGAAACAATAGGTTTACTTTATAATAGTTTAAATCATCAGACTAACCCTCAGTGTCTAACCAGATTTTAATTGACTGGAAATTGCTTTTAAAAAAATGAAACAGAACCATTTAGTTTCATTAGTGTCTTGTAGTTAGTAAGCAAATCAAATATTTTCAGATGGTTAAAACATGCCAACAGTATCCTTGTGCCTAATAAAAGCTTAATATGAAAGACCTCCTACAAAGCCATGCAGACAGGGTCAATTAGCTGAAAGTGATAGCATAGAACAGAATGTTACAGTACAGAAGGAGACCATTTGATCCATCACGTCTGTACCAGCTCCTGAAAGTGCTACCAAGCTAGTTCCACTCTCCAGCACTGTCTCCATAGCCCTCTAAATTCATCAGTTTCATCAGAGTCCCAGCTCTCTTTTGAAACTTCATATGGAATCTGCCTCCACCACTCTCCAAGGTGGCACATTCCAAATCCCAACAACTCTCTGAGTAAAGAAGTTTCTCCTCTTCTCACTCCTAGTTCCCTCACTGACAATCTTGAAATTGTGACCCCCAGTTACTGACAATACTAAACAATGAAAACAGAAAATCCTTCTTTACCCTGTCAAATTGTTCACAATTTTAAACGCCTCAGTAAGGTCACTTCTTGACCTTCTCTGCTCTAAGGAGAATACGACTACTTTCTCAAATCGTTCCTTGTATGTAAAACCCATCAATCCTGGTATCATTCCAGTAAATCTCCTTTGCACTCGCTCCCAGACTTTCACATTCTTCCTCAAATAATGTGCCCAGAAGGAACACAATATTCCAAGGCATCACTTCCTTGCTTTTATACCCTATTCCTTTATTTATAAAGCCAAGCATCCTATAATCCTTCTTAACAACTGTTTCAACTTGCCTGGCCACCTTCAGAGAATCAATCACATGACCTGCCTCAAAGTGAACCCTGAGGTCCCTTTGCCTAATCCCCTCAAAGTGATACCATTGAACCTGCACTGTCTCTCTGTGTTTCTTCCAACAAAATGCATCGCCTCACATTTCTTTGCATTGAAATTCATCTTCCAGGCATTTGCCCATTTGGTCAGCTTGTCTCTCTGAAGTCGCTCAGCATCATCCTCGCAATTCACTACTCTCCCAAGTTCAGCATCATCTGCAAATTTAGAGATTTTGCCCTCAACACCCATCTTCATGAGTGATATGGTCATCATGGTAATTAATTTGACTTTGCATGATGTTTTTTGGCATCGGGAAAACCAGTTTAATTGAATGAAACTAGTCAATATTCTTCCTCCATTCATTATTTTGACACCATCAGATAACTATTGCTGCTGGTGTGCTTAGAAAATCACCTGCTTGACAGTCTACTGATGGCAATGAACAAGGATGGCACAGTGACCTGGAAGAGAGTTAATTGGAGAAAAGCTCAATGAATGGGACATTACTGGAAACCACATTGCTGTCTTCATAATACAGTGTTGATGTGAAAGGCTGTTTTCAAGTTACACAGAATCATTCAGCACAGTACCAGGTCATAGGAACCAACTGTATAAAGTAGACAACTATAAACAACTTACCAGCTGCTCCTGCACCACAGATGGAAATACCTTCTTTGCATCGATGCTAAAAAAAAATCCCTGCCATAATTTTAAGGATATCTGTTAGATTCTCAAACTCCTTTTTCTGTGTCAAAGATCCACAACGTATTCAGACTTTCAATTCCTTCACTTAAACTAATTTTGATAAGATGGAATGATCAGGACATTACTGCATTACTGCAGCTTAGAATCCTCAACACCTACCAAACATTGGTGAACATTACAGTATCTTTTTGCTTCAAAGTTTAATTGTAGTGAGACAAAATCCTATCTCTGTCACATGTCCATTGTGAATGCACATTGTATTCAGTTTTAAGCTCTTACAGCAATGATTAGCCCAAAATAACAGAGCATAACTGAAAGTAAGGTGTCAAAATTCTGAAAGACTAACGGTCACAGTGCAATATAAATGTAAGAATAATTAATCATCCTATTTCGTTTCTCATTTCACCCTCAAATTGATGTAAAACTGTGTCGCTTTCATTAATACAGAGTTAATTTTGTAATCCCTTCATACAGTCTCTTTGAGTTGTTTGAAAATCTGATCAGATCATGATCATTTTATCTTATCTTCATGTGCACTAACTGAGCGACCCTGCTGGCCTGTACAATTATTGGCCGAGGAAATGATTTCTCCATAATGTATCCAGTGATGGCTTAAAACAGAACTGTCACGTCAGGTAATGCTTGTCTTTTGTTATTCTGACAGTATGTCTCAAATCCACCTGCACAGTAGTGTGAGTGAAACATAGCCATTTGTTGGAGTCAATATCCTAATGGCTTGTCAGAAGCAACATCACTGATCATCAAATATTCAAGGGAGAAAAATACCACAAGCAGAAGAACAAGTTTTGTGTGGTTTTTGATTCTGTGCATGTGCGTGTGTGTGTCTGTACGTATGTGTGTGTGAGTCTGTGTGTGTGTGTGCGTGTGTGTGTCTGTACGTATGTGTGTGTGAGTCTGTGTGTGTGTGCGTGTGTGTGTCTGTACGTATGTGTGTGTGAGTCTGTGTCTGTATGTATGTGTGTGTGAGTCTGTGTGTGTGTGCGTGTGTGTGTCTGTGTGAGTGTGTGTCTGTGTGTGAGTGCGTGTGTCTGTGCATGTGTGCAAGTGTGTGTGTGAGTGCATGTGTGTGTATGTGTGCGCGTGCGTGAGTCTGTGTGTGTGTGCGCATGCATGAGTCTGTGTGTGTGTGAGAGTGTGTGTATGTGTGTGTGTATGCGTACGCATGTGCATGTGTGTGTGTGTGTGTGTGTGTGTGTATGTGTGTGAGTGTGACATTCAGCTTGTTCGAGAGATTGTGGATTTCAGTTGCCAGCAATGTTGAGGTCAGATGTGGGAATAATTTATTAATCTCTAGATCCACGACTTTGGGACAGATTTTGACATTCAAGTAGAAAATGGGAGGAAGGCAATGGAGAAACAACTTACTTCCAACAATCAGCCTATTGGAGTTTAGGGGGTAATTGAGAAGAGTTACAGGGAGGTAGTCACACCTCAGGTACAGGAAAAAGGTAGATGGGTTACAGTCAGGGGATGGAAAGGGAACAGGCAGACAGTGCAGGGATCCCCTGTGGCCGTTCCCCACGATAACCGTTTTGGATACTGTTGGTGGGGCCGACTTACCGGGGTAAGCCATGGGGTACAATTCTCTGGCAAAGATTCTGTCCCTGTTGCTCAGAAGGGAAGTGGGGAGAGGAGGAGAGCATTAGTCATTGGGCAATCGATAGTTAGAGGGACAGATAGGAGATTCTGTGGGAACGAGAGAGACTTGCGGTTGGTGTGTTGCCTCCCAGGTGCCAGGGTCCGTGATGTCTCGGATCGTGTTTTCGGGATCCTTAAGGGGGAGGGAGAGCAGCCCCAAGTTGTGGTCCACATAGGCACCAACGACATAAGTAGGAAAAGGGATGGGGATGTAAGGCAGACATTCAAGGAGCTAGGGTGGAAACTTAGAGCTAGAACAGACAGATGAAGGGTTTAGGCCCGAAACGTCAAGTTTTCCTGCTCCTATGATGTTGCTTGACCTGCTGTGTTCATCCAGCCCCATGCTTGTTATCTCGGATTCTCCAGCATCTGCAGTACCTTTTATCCCAGAGTTGTTATCTCTGGTTTGTTACCTGTGCCACGTGCTAGCGAGGCGAGGAATAGGGAGAGAGAGCAGTTGAACATGTGGCTACAGTGATGGTGCAGGAGGGAGGGATTCAGATACCTGGATAATTGGGGCTCATTCTGGGGTAGGTTGGACCTCTACAAACAGGATGGCCTAAACCTGAACCAGAGGGGTACCAATTTCCTGGGGGGAAATTTGCTAATGCTCTTTGGGAGGGTTTAAACTAATTCAGCTGGGGGATGGGAACCTGAACTGTATCTCCAGTGTACAGGAGGTTGAGAGTAGTGAGGTCATGAATGAGGTGTCAAGGTCGCAGGAGTGTACTGGCAGGCAGGAAGGAGGTTTGAAGTGTGTCTACTTCAATGCCAGGAGCACCTGGAATAAGGTAGGTGAACTGGCAGCATGGGTTGGCACCTGGGACTTCGATGTTGTTGCCATTTCGGAGACATGGATAGAGCAGGGACAGGAATGGTTGTTGCAGGTTCTGGGGTTTAGATGTTTCAGTAAGATCAGGGAAGGTGGTAAAAGAGTGGGAGGTGTGGCATTGTTAGTCAAGGATAGTATTACGGTGGCAGAAAGGACATTTGATGAGGACTTGTTTATGGAGGTAGTATGGGCTGAGGTTAGAAACAGGAAATGAGAGGTCACCCTGTTGGGAGTTTTCTATAGTCCTCCAAAAAGTTCCAGAAATGTAGAGGAAAGGATAGCAAAGATGATTCTGGATAGGAGCGAAAGGAACAGGGTAGTTGTTATGGGGGACTTTAACTTTCCAAATATTGACTGGAAACGCTATAGTTTGAGTACTTTAGATGGGTCAGTTTTTATCCAATGTGTGCAGGAGGGTTTCCTGACACAGTATGTAGATAGGCCAACAAGAGGCGAGGCCACATGGTATTTGGTACTCGGTAATGAACCAGGTCAGCTGTTAGATTTGGAGGTAGGTGAGCACTTTGGTGATAGTGACCACAATTCGGTTACATTTACTTTAACGATGGAAAGGGATAGGTATGTACCACAGGGCAAGAGTTATAGCTGGGGGAAAGGCAATTATGAGGCAATTAGGCAAGATTTAGGACACATAGGTTGGGGAAGAAAACTGCAGGGGCTGGGCACAATTGAAATGTGGAGCTTGTTCAAGGAACAGCTACTGCGTGTCCTTGATAAGTATGTACCTGTCAGGCAGGGAGGAAGTGGTCAAGCGAGGGAACCGTGGTTTCCTAAAGAAGTTGATTCTCTTGTCAAGAAGAAGAAGGAGGCTTATGTAAAGATGAGGCATGGAGGCTCAGTTAGGGCATTTGAGAGTTAAAATTTAGCCAGAAAGGACCTAAAGAGAGAGCTAAAAATAGCCAGGAGGGGACATGAGAAGTCTTTGGCAGGTAGGATCAAGGAAAACCCTAAAGCTTTCTATAGGTATTTCAGGAATAAAAGAATGACTACAGTAAGATTAGGGCCAGTCAAGGACAGCAGTGGGAAGCTGTGCATGGAGTCCAAAGAGATAGGAGAGGCATTAAATGAATATTTTTTGTCAGTATTAACACAAGAAAAAGACAATGTTATCGAGGAGAATACTGAGATACAGGCTATTAGACTAGATGGGATTGAGGTTCATAAGGAGGAGATGTTAGCAATTCTGGAAAGTGTGAAAATAGATAAGTCCCCTGGGCCAGATGGGATTTATTTTAGGATTCTCTGGGAAACTAGGGAGGAGATTGCAAAGCCTTTGGCTTTGATCTTTATATCGTCATTGTCTACAGGAATAGTGCCAGAAGACTGGAGGATAGCAAATGTTGTCCCATTGTTCAAGAAGGGGAGTAGAGACAACCCTGGTAATTATCGGCCAGTGAGCCTTACTTTGTTTGTGGGTAAAGTGTGGGAAAGGATTATAAGAGATAGGATTTATAATCATCTAGAAAGGAATAATTTGATTAGGGATAGTCAACACGATTTTGTGAAGGTTAGGTCGTGCCTCACAAATCTTATTGAGTTCTTTGAGAAAGTGACTAAACAGCTGGATGAGGATAAAGCGGTTGATGTGGTGTATATGGATTTCAGTAAAGCGTTTGATAAGGTTCCCCACGGTAGGTTATTGCAGAAAATTCGGAGGCATGGGATTGAGGGTGATTTAGCGATTTGGATCAGAAATTGGCTAGCTGTAAGAAGACAGAGGTTGGTGGTTGATGGGAAATGTTCATCCTGGAGTTCAGTTACTAATGGTGTACCGCAAGGATCTGTTTTGGGGCCACTGCTGTTTGTCATTTTTATAAATGACCTGGATGAGGGCGTAGAAGGATGGATTAGTAAATTTGCGGATGACACGAAAGTCGGTGGAGTTGTGGATAGTGCGGAAGGATGTTGCAGGTTACAGAGGGACATTGATAAGCTGCAGAGCTGGGCTGAGAGGTGGCAAATGGAGTTTAATGCGGAAAAGTGTGAGGTGATTGACTTTGGAAGGAGTAACAGGAATACACAGTACTGGGCTAATGGTAAGATTCTTGGTAGTGTGGATGAGCAGAGAGATCTCGGTGTCCATCTGCATAGATCCCTGAAAGTTGCTACCCAGGTTGATAGGGTTTTTAAGAAGGTGTACGGTGTGTTAGGTTTTATTGGTAGAGGGATTGAGTTTTGGAGCCATGAGGTCATGTTGCAGCTGTCCAAAACTCTGGTGCGGCCGCACTTGGAATATTGCGTACAGTTCTGGTCGCCGCATTATAGGAAGGATGTGGAAGCATTGGAAAGGGTGCAGAGGAGATTTACCAGGATGTTGCCTGGTATGGAGGGGAGGTCTTATGAGGAAAGGCTGAGGGACTTGAGGCTGTTTTAAGGAGAGAAGAAGGTTAAGAGGTGACTTAATAGAGACATACAAGATGATCAGAGGATTAGATAGGGTGGACAGTGAGAGCCTTTTTCCTCGGATGGTGATGGCTAGCACGAGGGGACATAGCTTTAAGTTGAGGGGTGATAGATATAGGACAGATGTCAGAGGTAGGTTCTTTATTCAGAGAGTAGTGAGAGCATGGAATGCCCTGCCTGCAACAGTAGTAGACTCGCCAACTTTAAGGGCATTTAAATGGTCGTTGGATAAACATATGGATGATAATGGAATAGTGTAGATTAGACGGGCTTCAGATTGGTTTCACAGGTTGGTGCAACATCGAGGGCCGAAGGGCCTGTACTGCGCTGTAATGTTCTATGTACAAACTAATTAAGGTAGAGAGATCATAACAAGTTATCTAGGTGATGGTGTCAAAACAGGATAATAAGGAAGGTTTTACAAATACAGGACAGTATGGTAGGGTTACATGACACGAGCCCAAGGTCACAATTGAGGCCACTTCATGGGTATGGACTTGGCTATCATTTTCTGCTCGGCGATTCTACATTGCTGCAGGCTGCCTTGGAGCACACGTACCCAAAGACTGGAGGCTTAATGTCCCTGACTGCTGAAGTGCTCCCTGACTGAGAGGGAACATAGTGATTTAGGCCAGTTGAGTGAGTGGGTTAACACATGGCAGATGCTGTACTGTGTAGATAAATGTGAAATTATGCACTTCGGTATGAAAAACAGAAAGGGAGAATATTATTTAAATGTTTATATATAATAGGGAAGTTTGGATGTACAAAAGGATCTGAGTGTGCAACCATCAACGAAAGTAGACAGGTGCAGCAAGCAGTTAGGAAGGCAAATGGTATATTGCCCTTCTTTAGAAGTGGTTTTGAGTTCAGAAGCAGGGATGTCTTCCTACAGTTATACAGGGCCTTGGTGAGACTACACCTAGACTGTTGTGTGCAATTATATATTTAGTACAATGCAGCATAGGACCAAGCCCTTTGGCCAACCAAGCCCGTGCTGATTCCAAATCCTTACTTAGACATGCTTTTTATTACCCACTTGTGGTTTCTATCCCTCTGTTTGCCTCCAGTTCATGTGTCTATCGAAATACACCTTAAACGTTGCTAACGTGCCTGCTTCCACCACCTCCACTGGCAGTGCATCCACCATTCTCCATGTGAAAACTTTTCCCTGCAATTCTCCCCTCAACCTTCCCCTCCTTACCTTGAACCTGTTTCCTTTCGTAGTTGATTTCTCTATTCTGGGAAAAAGCCTCTGACTCTCTACACTATCTATGCCTCTCATAATTTTATGGACCTCTATCCCGTCACCCTCAGCTTCCATCTTTCCAGTGAAAACAATCCAAGATTATCCAACCACTCCTCATAACTAAAATCCCCCAGGGCAGGCAACATCCTGGTAAACTTTGTCTGCACCCTCTCCGAAGCATCCACGTCTTTCTGGTGTTGTGAACAGAAGTGCATGCAATTTTCCAATCTGGCCTAACTAGAGTTTTGTACATCAGTAACATAACTTGTCAACTTTTACATTTGATGCCCTGGCCGATGAAGGCAAGTGTGCTGTATGACTTCTTGAGTACCTTATCTACTTGTGTTACCACTTTCAGGCATCTGTGGAGCTGTATGCCCAGATCCCTCAGCATGCCAATGCTCCTCAGGGCTGTGCCATTTATTGCATAATTCACACCTGACCTTGATCTTCTAAAACGCATCACCTTGCATTTGTCTGGCTTAAAGCCCATTTACCTTTTCTCTGCCCAAATCTGCAAATTATCTACATCCTGCTGTATCCTTTGACAATCCTCCTCGCTATCTGCAACTCTGCCAATTTTGGTGTCATCTGCAAACTTACTAATCAGACCACTTACATTTTCCTCCAGGATCATTTATATATACTAAAAACAACAAAGGTCCCAGCACTGATCCCTATAGAACACTACTAGTTACTGTTCTCCATTCCAGAAAGTACCCTTCCAACTGCTACTCTCTGTCTTCTATGACCAAGCCAGGTTTGTATCCAAGATAACAAGCATGGGGCTGGATGAACACAGCAGGTCAAGCAGCATCATGCTGCTTGACCTGCTGTGTTCATCCAGCCCCA
>JAHRHZ010000139.1:1684018-1713205 GCA_024137785.1 Ginglymostoma cirratum
AGATAACAAGCATGGGGCTGGATGAACACAGCAGGTCAAGCAGCATGATGCTGCTTGACCTGCTGTGTTCATCCAGCCCCATGCTTGTTATCTCGGATTCTCCAGCATCTGCAGTACCTTTTATCTCTGTTACAGGTTTGTATCCATCTAGCCAGCTCACCCAGATTCCATGAGACTCTACCTTCCATACCAACCTGCCATGAGGTACCTTATCAAATGTCTTACTAAAATCCACGTAGACAACGTTCACTGCCCTTTCCTTATCAGTCATTCTTGTCACCTCCTCAAAAAACTTAATTAAGTTAGTAAGACGTGACTTTCCCCACACAAATGCAGGCTGCTTATCACTAATAAGTCCACTCACTTCCAAATGTGAATAAATCCTGTCTGTCACTATCTTCTCCAACAGCTTCTCCACAGCTAACATCAGGCTCAGCGGCCTGTAATTACGTGGATTCTCTCTGTTTTCCTTCTTAAACAAAGGAACAACATAGGCCGTTCTCCAGCCCCCGGAACTTCACCTGAGGCCAAAGAGGATGTAAAAATATCTGTTCAGGCCCCAGCTATTTCCCCCCTTGCCTCTCACAGCATCCTGGGATAGATCCCATCTGGCACTGGGGACTTGTCTACCTTAACATATTTCAAGAGAGCTAACACTTCCTACTTCATTCTGTTGATCTGCCTGAGAGTGTTCACACACCTTTCCCTAACCTCAACATACCTCACATCCATCTTTTGATGAATACTAATTTAAAATATCCATAAAGGATCTCACCCATTTCCTCTGACTCCACACATTACCTCCCTCCATTATCCTTGAGTGGGCCTACTCTTTCCTTAGCTATGCTCTCACTCCTAAAATATGTATAAAATGTCTTAGGATTCTCCTTACCGTGTTGGTCCACTAGACCTGAATTGAGTGAGAGAGCTAATAGGCTGGTGTCCAGGAGAGTGCGCATCCTGGAAAGTCCATCGACATTTGGTTTGGAACAATTAGGTTGCTTAGCAACATCCAAATCAGAACCAATCAAAATAAAAGATCTGGTTAAATGGTTACCTAGTTCTAATAGAGGTTGATAGTGGTGTGGCCATTTCAGTCATCACAGAATAAAAACCAAAAGAACTGCCGATGCTCTAAATTAGGGGAAAAAAAGTTGCCAAAAACGCTCAGCAGGTCTGGCAGCGTCTGTGAAGGGAAAAACAGAGTTAACGTTTTGGGTCCGGTGACCCTTCCTCAGAACTGCAGAAGGATTTGTTCTGAGGAAGGATCACCGGACCCGAAATGTTAACTCCGTTTTTCCCTTCACAAATGCTGCCAGACCTGCTGAGATTTTCCAGCAACTTTGTTTTCGTTTCTATTCAGTCATCACAGAACCAGTCTTTAACAGAATTTGCTCCGGACTCTAACCTTTATGCTTTCCCATGACCTCAGCTAGCTGACAACTTATATCAGGGAACCTTTGCAGATTAAGGGCACAACTTTGGTCCCAGTCTCTCATGAGAAGCAGTGGGCTCAGTTACCACTGACTGTAGTAAAAGGCTCTGGCCCAAGCTTGATGGGGTGAAATTAGTTGAGAGAGATTGACCTAGATTAGCTCAAGATTTTTCAATTAGAAAATGGCTGCCTGATTAAAATCCTAATTAAATACCCAGAAGTTTTTCAAGAAGATCTAAGGACTATCAATGGAGGAAATACCGTGATTCTGTAAGGCCCACCCACTGCAATTTGCCTTACAGGCAAAAGTAGAGGCTGAAATCAGGAGGCTGGAGAGTGAAGGAATCATCAAACCAATATACAGTTTGCAGAACGGGCAGCACCGGTCATACCGATTGTGAAACCTGACGTCTCAGTTTGCCTTTGTGGGGATTTTAAACAAACAGTAAACCGTTTCTCACAGTTGAGTAAATACCCAATCCCTCACATAGAGGATTTATACACAAAGCAGGCAGAGGGGGCCATCCTTTACAAAGCTGGACATGAGTCATGCGCACTTACAATTGTAGATAGATGTGGAGTACCAGAAGTATGTTACAATATTATCCATAAGGGTTTTTACCAATATATAAGACTGTTATTTGGGGTATCATCAGCTTGTGACTTTTTCAGCAGACTATGGAAAACATTTTAGAAGGTTTACCACAGGTCACCATTTATCTAGGTGATGTGCTAATAATAGGGAAGACCAATAAGGAATGCTAAGAGAACTCGGACATAGATCAAAGATGTTTCTCCCAGGTGGATGTATGCCTTAGAAGGGAAATATGTGTGTTCCAGGCAACCCAAGTGACCTACTTGGGCTATAGAGTCGACAAGAGCAGACTACATGCATTGGAAAATAAAATGAGGGCGATCAAAGGAGCCCCAGCTCTCACCTTAGTACCCGAGCTCAGAGCTTTCCTTGGCCTGGTGACTTATTACAAAAAGTTCAGACATAACCTGGCTTCCATCCTGACACTTTTGCAATAACTCTTTAAAAAGGGTCAGCCTTGGAAATGGTTGTGTAGCTGAGCTATATCATCAGGGAAGTGAAGAAAGAGCTATCACGCTGAAAGGTGGTGGCACACTATGATCCAAAGTGAGATCTGGTATTGATGCGCATTGTCTTCACATATGGCATTGGGGTAGTATTAGCTCATAGGTGGCCCAATGGAGAGTAACACCCAATAGCGTATGCATTCAAGACTTTGGCTAATGCAGAGCGTAAGTGCGCTCAGATAAAGGAGGGAGGTATAGCAGTCATATTTAGAGTCAGGAAGTTGCATTTACGGATGTAAATTTGTAATAATAAAGGATCTCAAACTAGGTCACAAACTGGTGCTGCCACTGGAAATGTCTGTAATGGTTTTAAAGTTTCTGGGCACACTTTCAATTGCAGCTGACAGTATCAGACTTTGGACACAGAAAGATCCCATCCTGGCAAAACAGAAGCAGCTGTTGGTGATGGAGGAAACCAAAGGGCTGTCACAACCAGAACTGAATGCTTTTTGGACCGGGAGAGACCAGATCACAGTAGAGGATGAGTATGTTATTATGGGCAGCAAGAGTGATTGTCCCAAGCAAAGGTCACTGCCAGATATTGGCTGAACACCAGGGTCATCCAGGAGTTTCCAAAATAAAGACGTTGGTGCGAAGTTATGCCTGGTGACCAGAATTGGATGCTGACATAACCACATAGGTGGGGCCATGCTCGGAGTGCCGACAAGGACATAAATTACCGTCAGCCGCTTCCACATATTCATGGGAATGACCTGGTGAACCTTGGACTCAGTTCCTGTCGACTATGCTGGTCCTTTCATGGGCTCAATGCTCTGAGTCATTGTGGAGGCCCACTCAAAGTGACTGGACATGCACAGAGTTCATTCATCAAACACAGGGACAATTATCAAATTAGCCTTTATCGTCATGTGCACTCGCATGAGTGCAGTAAAAAGTTTGTAATGTCACCACTTGGTGCCATCTTAGGTACAGGGTACCTTGGTACAGGATACTAATGTGATTGTTAGAGACTTGAGAGAATTATGAATAAAAGTTCAGCAAAAGAATAAAAGATGAAGAAGCTTTTGTTTAAAAAGTACTGACCCTTTTGTCTTTTAACAAAATCCATGCTAGCTTTCAGACCTCCGGGCCAAGCGTACAGGAGATGCTGAGTATAAAACCTGGAGGCCTTGCTTGCAGTCCCCAAGGGTCTCACTGCTTTTGTGCTGGCCTTTGCTCCGCTCGTCTCCGGGACTCACCTGGGTTTGTTGTCCCCATGCTGGCCTGGCGTGGGACTCATCTCTGGAACTTGCCTGGATTCACTGTCCCTGTGCTGGTCCTCTTCGGTTTCCACCATTTGCCTCTGGTAAGTAAAAGTTGAATGCTTGAAAGAAAAGAGTGAGAAAGAGGAAACGAACAGGTGGAGCAGAGGAGCTCCAGCTGGAGCATCTCACTCTGCCACTACCTTGCTAAAGATAGAAAAACTGTGCATATCTTTTGCAATACATGGATTCCCAGAAGTGTTGGTCACAGATAGCAGGCCATCGTTTCCCAGCAGGAAATTCGAGTATTTCCAAAAGTCAAATGGAATGTGTCATATAAGGAAAGCTCCAAACAATCCATCATCCAATGGTCTGGTGGAAAAAGCAGTCCAAACTTTGAAGGCAGACTTAAAGAAACAGTCTACAGCTGCACTGGATACCAAACAGTCCCAGTTCCCATTTGATTATGGGACCACCTCTCATGCAACTACAGGGATAGTTCCTGCAGAGTTGCTGATGCGGAGAAGGCTCTGCAACATGTTAAACCTGATCTTCCCAGATCTGTAGGGGGGGAGAATGAAATGACACCAAGAATGCCAATGCCAGACATGAGAATCTGCTAAGAGAGACAGACAGTTTACCTCAGAAGACAAAGTTTAGTGTAGGAACCACAGGAATGGACCCGTATGGGGAAGAGGCATGATCAACGCAAGGTCAAGTCCAGTGACGTATAAAGTTTGGGTGGATGCGACAGTCCTCACCAAGCATATGGACCATATGAGAGATGCAGACTTGCAAATTGTATAGGAGCAAAACATGTCTGTATCCTCGACTGCATTTCTGACCATTTCGGAACCTGTGGGTTCGCCTTCACCATTAAGCATTGAAGATACCTTGGAATCTGAGATCGACACAGTGGATGTTACTGCTTTGACACCTTTACCTCCTGAAGAGGAGAATAAATGTCTTCCGAGACCCTCCAGGCACTTGTGGCAAGCTACTGTGTATTACACACTGCCCATATCAGAGGCAGAGTTGGAAGATCCTCACCCGATGATAAAGTGCCACAGGAGGAACTACAAAATAAAGAAAAACCAAAAGAACTGCAGATGCTGTAAATCAGGAACAAAAACAAAGTTGCTGGAAAAACTCAGCAGGTCTGGCAGCATCTGTGGAGGAAAAAATAGAGTTAACTTCTGAGGAAGGGTCACCGGACCCAAAACATTAACTCTGTTTTCTCCTCCGCTGATGTTGCCAGACCTGCTGAGCTTTTCCAGCAACTTTGTTTTTGTTGCTACAAACTAAAGAACCAGCTCATGTCTTCGGACTCAAAGGGAGAGGGATGTTTTGATTGTAACGAGTCAGCCACATGGATCTCAGAGAACATGAGCTCCCTGCTGTTAATCTGGTCCAATCAGGGAGCCCTGGCTGACATATAAACAGGAGTGTCAGAGGCTATGTTCGCTCTGAGAGCTGGTTCTGAGGGAGCTGGATCAGTGTTAAAGACACTCCACATTTAAATAAAGGATGATTAGGGAAAAGATACTGGCTTTGGGGAGTTATTTCAGCCATCACCTTCCCGTAAATGCATGAATTTGTGCATATGAAATTTATGTGTTAGGAATCTCAGTGGGTCTGTTCAGAACCTTAGTTGAACTGAAAATAAGCTCTCCCAGTCAGTCAGCTAGAAAAAAAAACATGAATGCTATGCATAGTGGTGGAGCTGGAGTGCTCAGCTCAGTAAGGTTAGAATTGTAAATGTAGCTTGATCCTGTATCTTATCCACGCCTGCGTTTTACCTGCATTTTACAACATTTATACAAATGTGCAAAAATTGTGATAACCTGTGAAACAGCATTAAGGAATTTTTAACTTTTGCTTGTGTGCAGTTCTTTTAATAGCAGTGTTTTTATTTTGCAAATCTCTCCCTTTCTTTCATCCATTGCTGTTGCAATGTCTTTTCTTTTAAATGCAGTCCTGAACTCCACCAATTACAAATGCTAACCTCTATGCTGGTTATTTATTTAACAGGCTCGAACAAGCTCAAACAATTAACTTGAGGTATTCTATGCTGTTGTAAACTGACCTATTATTGTGAATATACATCAGCTATACGTAAGCAAATTAAGAACTTAGATCAAAAAAAACCTTTGAGACCTTCTTGTGGCACAGACGTAGCGATCCTACACCTGGATTGAGAAGATCTGGGTTCAAGTCCCACCTGCGCCACGGGTGCATAATAGTATCTCTGAACAGGTTGGTTAGGAAAACAGGTTAAATAAAAATATTTGGCATTTTCCACCTGATAAAATACACTCAAACGCAGCCTTCAGGGAAAATTAACAGTTGCATTTACATAAGAGATAAGGGTCTAGGCCCAAAACGTCAGCCTTCCTGCTCCTCTGATGCTGCTTGACCTGCTGTGTTCATCCAGCTCTACACCTTGTTATCTCAGAATCTCCATCATCTGCAGTTCCTACTATCTCAGTTGCATTTAAATAATGCCTTTTGTAACCTCAGGGCATGCCAAAATGTTTTATAATCAACACATTTTGACATTCTCTAGTGTTGTAATTGCCATTGTAATGTGCAAAACGTAGGAGCCAATTTGCACAAAGCTAGATTACACAAACAGATAAGGGGAGGTGATGGCCTAGTGGCATTATGACAGGACTATTAATCCAGATACCCAGATAATGTTCTGAGGACCCAGGTTCAAATCCTGCCATGGCAGATGGTGGAATTTGAGTTCAATAAAAATATCTGGAATTAAGAATCTAACAGTGACCATGAATCCATTGTTAATTGTTGTTGGAAAAACTCATCTGGTTCACTAATGTCCTTTGGGGAAGGAAACTGCCATCCTTACCTGGTCAGGCCTACATGTGACCCCAGACCCCCAGCAAGGTGGGTGACTCTGAACTGCCCTCTGGGCAATTAGGGATGAGCAATAAATGTTGCCTGGTCAGTGAAACCCTCATCTCATGAATGAAAAAAGGTTAAAACAGAAAGGGCTGGAGCAGGTCTGACAGCATCTGTTTTTGATGTTGGTTGAGGGATAAATACTGTCCTGGAAAGTCTCCTCTATTCTTTGTTTTGAAACACTGAGTGTATTCTTTTAGGAGAGGGCAGACCAGCATAATGTTTCTCATAAAAAAAAGCACATGCAAATATGTTTCCCTAAGTCAATGTTGGAGTTTGAACTGCGAGCTCCTTTGTGCAATGAACTGCAGCCACTTCACCCAAAGCAAATGTCAATCCAAACCAATGCTGACAGATACGTCTTGGGAAACTGAAACAATTATGAGCAGAGGTAAAGGATTATCACAATAAGTGGCGTCAGTATGAATATTACAACTATCAGCATTGAGATCTGTCTGCCTTCTATATTTCAGTAATAGGAATTACAAGGACAACCCAGGTGCAATAATTCTTTATGTCTTGAACTTATAACAATACAAATGCATGGAGCATGACAATTAAAGAACTTTAATTGCTTGTGATATACATGGTTCACCTTTTAAGTAAAATGATGAAGTAAATGTTAGTGATTACCACTTATCTTATGTAATGTCATGTACAATAAACTCAGAGTTTCTCCGTAAACCAGCTCGAATGATTGGAACTCATTAGTGTGAAGACACAAAAAGGAATCCTGTTGATATTATCTAAAGGAACAGTGTAAAAGGAAGCCATTGTAGAGCCTGAAGCAAAATATATTTTTGCAGTACTTTTATTACCAAATTTCACAGGTTGCATCATGCTTGCTTTGCAGAGGAAAACAAAATTACTACTTATATCAGAGCTATGAATACCAATAGTCGAAGCAGCAATTGAATCTCATTCCCTCGTTTAGAAATGCCATCAGCTCTCCATTCTACTCTAGTGAAAATGTCAAAAATTAGAGTGATTGTCTACAGGGGTACAGCTTCATCAGCATTTAAATGACGGAAGTTAGGCTGTGAAAGGTAATTGTACAATCCTGTTACAGAAAGCTATAACTAGCTTCCAGAAGTGAATTGATTCTTGATAAAGTGACTCAGCCCCTGAAAGTGACAAACATTTCTTGCTTGTCCATCCACAAGACTGCAGTTCAAGAGAGATAGATGCTAAATTGGCTCAGCAAATTAATCCTTCCTGCAGAGAGCGTGAGAGGAGGCAGAACGAAAGTGCAAATTCCCATCTGGCTGTTGTTGAATTTCTTTTTCCCTGTTTTCAGACCTGAAAGTTCTAAAATATGTATCTGCACACACTTGGAAAAGATATCAGGTTGAGTAAAAAGAAAAGAAATGCTGATTTGCATTTGGCACTTTTGATAGTTCATAGAAGCCGCCTCTTTACCGTTCCTCAAGGTGTACTAGCTGTCTCTGTCCAACCGAGAAAGATGTTATGATCTTTTGTGAGCAATAGCCTATTACCTATTGCTCACAACCTCAGGTCATCTTAGTTTATGAATTACACTCAATGAAGCACTTTCAAACTACAATCATCTATAGGAACCACTTCAAATAGTTTGTAAACAGCAAGGGTCCAAACATTTTGGTGACGTTGACAAAGGGATGAGAATTTATTTTACCATTTATTGTCCATCCTAACTGCCCTTGAGCAGATGGAGGTGAGCAAGCTGCTTGCATCATGGTGTAGGTAGTCCCACAGCGGAGTTTGGGAGAAAATGCAAAGATTTTGACCCAGTGATGACAAGTAAAGGTGATATATGTCCATCTCAGAATGGTGGGTAAATTGGAGATATGTCTGTTGACTTTGTCATTTTAGGTGACAGAGGTCAGAGATTGGGGAAGTTCTGTCAAACTGGTACTGCTGTCACATTTGTTACAACAACTTATCTTTAATACACTTCCAAACTATCAAAAAGGAGAAGTCTAAAACTCAGAAAACAAGGTGTAGAGCTGGATGAACACAGCAGGCCAAGCAGCATCGGAGGAGCAGGAAAGCTGACGTTTCGGGCCTAGACCTTTCTTCAGGAATGGGGGAGGGGAAGGGGGTTCTGAAATAAATAGGGAGATGGGGGAGGCAGACAGAAGATGGATAGAGGAGAGGATAGGTGGAGAGGAGGCAGACAAGTCAAAGAGGCGAGGATGGAGCCAGTAAAGGTGAGTGTAGGTGGGGAGGTAGGGATGAGATAGGTCATTCCAGGGAGGACGCACAGGTCAAGGGGGCAGGATGAGGTTAATAGGTAGGAAATGGTGGGGGGGGAGGTGGGGCTTGAGGTGGGAGGAGGGGATAAGTGGGAAGAAGGACAGGTTAGGGAGGCGGGGACGAGCTGGGCTGGTTTTGGGATGCGGTAGGGGGAGGGGAGATTTTGAAGCTTGTGAAAGCTTCCTCAACTTCTCTGTCTCTATTCTGTCAACCACCTAGAAACCGATATCCATTTCAAGCCCACCGACTCCCACAGCTACCTGGAATACACCTCCTCCCACCCACCCTCCTGCAAAAATGCCATCCCCTATTCCCAATTCCTTCGCCTCCGCTGCACCTACTCCCAGGATGAGGCATTCCACTCCCGTACATCTCAGATGTCCTCGTTTCTCAAGGACCGCAACTTCCCCCCCTCAGTGGTCAAGAATGCCCTCGACCTTGTCTCCCGCATTTCCCGCAACTCATCCCTCACATCCCCTCCCCGCAATAACAACCAAGACAGAATACCCCTCATCCTCACGTACCACCCCACCAACCTCCGACACTTCCGTCATTTGCAATCCGACCCCACCACCAAAGGCATTTTTCCCTTCCATCCGTTATCTTCTTTCCGGAGGGACCACTCTCTACGTGACTCCCTTGTCCGCTCCACACTCCCCTCCAGCCTCACAACACCCGGCACTTTTCCCTGCAACCGCAGGAAGTGCTACACCTGCCCCTATACCTTCCCCCTCACCCCCATCCCAGGCCTCAAGAAGACTTTCCACATCAAGCAGATGTTCACCTGCACATCTGCTAATGTGGTATACTGCATCCACTGTACCCGTTGTGGCCTCCTCTACATCGGGGAAACCAAGCACATGCTTGATGGACCGCTTTGCAGAACACCTGCGCTCAGTTTGCACTAAACAACTGCACCTCCCAGTCGCAAACCATTTCAACTCCCCCTCCCATTCCTCACACGACATGTCCATCCTGGGCCTCCTGCAATTGCCACAATGATGTTACCCGAAGGCTGCAGGAACAGCAACTCATATTCCGCCTGGGAACCCTGCAGCCCAATGGTGTCAATGTGGATTTCACAAGCTTCAAAATCTCCCCTCCCACTACCGCATCCCAAAACCAACCCAACTCATCCCCACCTCCCTAACTGTCCTTCCTCCCACTTATCCCCTCCTCCCACCTCAAGCCCCACCCTCCCGTCTCCTACATACTAACCTCATCCCGCCCCCTCGACCTGTCCGTCCTCCCTGGACTGACCTATCTTCTCCCTACCCCCCCACCTACACTCACCTTTACTGTCTCCATTCCCTCCTCTTTGACCTGTCTGTCTCCTCTCCACCTATCTTCTCCTCTATCCATCTTCTATCTGCCTCCCCCTCTCTCCCTATTTATTTCAGATCGCGCTTCCCCTCCCCCATTTCTGAAGAAGGGTCTAGGCCTGAAACATCAGCTTTCCTGCTCCTCTGATCCTGCTTGGCCTGCTGCTTTCATCCAGCTCTACACCTTGTTATCTCAGATTCTCCAGCATCTGCAGTTCCTACTAAGTCTAAAACTCACACTTTTTTAAAAAATAGAACATATCTACTGGCCAGGAGAAATGAAATGTCTGCAGTGGACATGCAGTTAGCTTCAAAGCAACTTAATTAACATGTCTACCATAGTGTTGTCAACTCTGGTAGGACATATTCTTGGAGGGCTTCATCATGTGACTTCTTGACTCCAACTGCCCCTCCTCTACAATCCTGCCATTGGCTCCCAATATATCTGTACATGTTGTGCACCTTCCCACAACAATTGGAAAGCTTTCACACTGTTCATATGTCATTAAATGCTTCTCAACTGTCATCTTTCTCCTGTCCAATAGTCTTGTAACTGGTAAACAAAAGCATGCAAAGAAACTGTTTTGAATCCATCTTTTATTTATTTGATAGGGTTGCTCACAGCAGTGATTTTAATTTTATTCACTCATGGGACATGGACATCGCTGGCTGGTCCAGCATTTATTGCACATCCCTAGTTGCCCTTGACAAGGTGGTGGTGAGCTGTCTTGATGAACTGCAGTGGTGCATATGTTGTGGGTTGAGCCACAAAGCCCTTGGGGAAGGAATTCCAGTGTTTTCCAGAACATTGAAGAAACAGCGGTGTTCCTACTAATCTACTGACCTTGTCCTTCTGGATGGATGTGACCATGGGTTTGGAAAGTGCTGTCGAAGGGTCTTTGGTGAATTTCTGCAGTGCATATTGTAGATAGTACACACTGCTGCTACTGAGCGTCGGTGGTGGAGGGAGTAGATGTTTCTGGATGTGGCGCCAATCAAGCGGGCTGCTTTGTCCTGGATGGTGTCAAGCTTGTTGAGTGTTGTTCAGACTGAAACTGTGGAGTATTCCATCATACTCCTAACTTGTGCCATGTAGATGGTGGTCAGGATTTGGGGAGTCAGGGGGTGAGTTACTGCATAGTCTGAGTTGAGCAATTTGAGATTAATCTGAATTCTGGAGGTTCCAGAGAACTCCTGATAGGTTATGTGATATGAGGCAAATCTGTGTTTTAATGATCTTTGTTTTAGAGTTTGTGTTTGAGCTAGTGGCATGCGAGTTTTTATCTATGTGTCTGAAGGAGTTTAACGATTAACTTGCAAATACTTCCGCAGTTGTGATGATATACTTCTAAATCATAGTATGAGTGAGATAGTTTTGGTGAGAAATATGAATTTGTTTACTTTGGGAGAGTTTATGAGTGAGCAATATAATGTATTTGTCTTTCAGATAGAAGGTTTGAGAATAAACTTGCTTTTTTTCGGGTTAATACCCATAGCTTTGGGAGATTTTTCACAAATCTTGGCTGAAGCTGTATGTGCAAAACAGTTGCTCCTGTGAAAGAGAGACAATTAAGAGCTGCTAAAAAAAAGTTGCTTCAGTTGAAGAAGTTTCATTTTAAAGTTCCAGACCAGAGGTGTTTAGTTAAAGATCTGAAGAGGTTACTTGAAGCTGAAAATGTCTAACCTTAGTTCAAATGAAGACTCGAGAAAGAGACTATCAGATTCTCAAGAATGCGAATTGAAGCTACAGTTGAATTAAACCCTATGCTGGTGATAGACTAAGGAAGTCTCTCTGGTGGGAGTTCTGTAAATTAGTGCTTTTAGCAATGATGAGATTGTATTTTAAGAGATGTTTCTAAAACTTTAAACATGTGTCATTTTAAATAATATGGGTTGTTCTAATTTATCTTCAACTCTTTGGTGTAATACACTGTTAAAACCAAATTTGCAGCAGTGCACATTTCTGTTTCCGAACAACCATCTTGTTAAAAGAAAACAAAATCTTCCAAGTCAGATTGGTACTTTCACCAAATGTCAACGATTGAATGTTATAGAAATTCCGCAAGAAGAATCAACTTTACTGAAGCCTACCAATCATCTTAGTCTCATATCTCATGAATAAACTATTAGCACACTCTGAGGTGTTTGTTGTATACGTCTAGGTCATTTATGCGTAGTTAATCTTGACTGTTTTGTGCGATTCTGAGGCAAAAGAAATTTTGTGGCTCAACGATGTGTGATTAATTCTGCAGCTCCGTTAATTTCAAGCGTGAGGTTTCATCAGAGACACAAAACTATTGTATATACCCAAAATGAGATATTGAGATGCTCAGCTAACAGACCCTTCACAGTTAACCTTATAAACTCATGGTGAGAGAACTACAGGATTTATTTACTTGTTGATTTTCTTTCTAAAAACTGCAAATTACAAACAATGAATTGCTAGGTTGAAGAAAGAGACTTGTGTTTATATAACGATTTTCCCATCCTCAGAATAGCGTTCAATTATTTTGTGTTTGATTACATGATTCTGTTTACTACTCACACTGTGCATCATTAGTTAAGTGTGGGTTTGGATTCAGAGTTAAAATAAATTAACTGTAGAAGTTACTAGAAGCTCAAGTTACAAGCATGAAACATATACCTTCAAGGGCTAAGAATAAAATGTGTTGCGTACCTAAAACTAGTGTTGTGTAACACCATAATACCAAACATACAACACTCCAGATATCCAAATGTTCTTTCGAGTGATAAAGTACTTTCAGAAGACAAACCACTTGAAGTGATAATGTGGCAGCTAACTTGCACCCAGGAAGGTCCTACAATACAAACTAGCAGATACTCAATTCTTTTATCAGGAGATGTAGCAATGGGCATATCAATACTGATCTAGAACAGCATGGAGAATTTCTCAACATTGCATAATGCTCTGTGATGTTTTGTATCCACCCCAGATGGCAACTGGAACTGCATCTTAGCACCTCTGACGATGCAGCAATTTGTCAGCATTGCAGCAGTGCATAGTTAAAAGTGTAAGTAAACTACAATCCAATCTGAAAAACTACTTCAAGCTACACATATTTACCTCGAACTGTTGGAACAAGGGAAGAGGGTTACTGGATGAATTGACAGTCGCTAATGAAGTATAGCCCTTTGTGAATTAAAGGTCCTTATTTGAGACACATTTCTCCTCCACTAGCCCAAGTCTTGAAACATTTTGTGCATTTCCTTTTTAAAAAAGTGATAAATTAAATCAAAGACCAAGGATCACTGCTGCAGATGAGTGAGAACGCAAGTAACAAAGAATAAAACCAATAACAAAAACGGGAAGTGCTGGAGAAACTCAGCAGGTCTGGCAGCATCTGTGGAGAGAGAAACAGGGTTGATGTTTCAAGTTCAGTGATCTTTAGTCAAAATGTAACATTATTCTCAGATTTCAGACTGCAGGGATAAGCAGACATCAGCTGAGATTTTGATAGATTAAAAAGTAATGATTAAGAATAAGAAAATGTTTTTGTTCTGGATGTGCAGTGTGGCTGGCAAACCCAATACTTGTTGCCTCTCCTTAAACACCTTTGAACTGGGTGATTTGCTAGGCTATTCTGGAGGACAGTTAAGAGGAAACCACAATGCTGTGGGTCTGGAGTCACATGTAGACCCGACTGGGTAATTTGTGCTATGTGACACAGTGGGGAAACAGAGAGCAAATAGAGCATTTGCCATTGAACATTTCAAGCTTAGAAGGAACATGAACAAAAGTTCAGAGTGATGTTAACTACAATCGTATTGATGAGATGAAGAAGAAATAAGCAATGGAGGGAAAATTGTCTCTCAGGTTGTTAGTTTTTTCCTGCATTCTGTTTGAAAATTCAAAATCATAAGCTGGGCTGGATCAATTAAATCGGGAAAAGATCCTGTTCATGAGAGGATCAGGAACAAGATTTAAACTGATCTGACCAAAGAGCAAGGGTGGAGTAAGAAAAAACTTTTAAACTCAGTGAGTAGTTCGGCTATCAGTTTGCGATGCAGAGTGATGCCAACAACATGGGTTCAATTGTTATGTTAGCTGAGGTTACCATGAAGGACATTCCTTCTCACCCTCTCCCTTGCTTGAGGTGAGGTGACCCTCAGGTTAAACTACCACCAGCTGTTACTCTCTAATGAAAATGCAGCGTCATGATTCGGTAAGGTTATGGTAAATTTATATTTAGTTTGCTTATGGAATGCATTGGCTGGAGATGTGATGGAAGCAGATTCAGTTGAGGCTTGCATGGTTATTTGGATAAAAAATAAATGCAAGGCGATGGGGAAAAACACTGGAGATTACTACTCAGTAATGATGCTTGCTTAACAAGCTGGTACAGACATCATAGAATCCCTACAGTGTGGAAGCAGACCAGTCGGCCCATCAAGTCCACACCAACCCTCTGATGAACATCCCACCCAGACCCAACCCTATCACCCTAACATCACATTTCCCCATGGCTAATCCACCCAGCCTGCACACCCTTAGTACATTATGGGCAATTTAGCATGATCAATCCACCTAACCTGCACATTTTTGGACTGTGGGAGGAAGCCCACATAGGCATGGGGAGAATGTGTAAACTCCACACAGACAGTAGCACGAGGCCAGAATCAAACCTGAGTCCCTGGTGCTGCGACGCAGCAGTGCTAACCACTGAACCACTGTGCCACCCCAAACAGACTGATGGGCCGTCGGTTTTGTTTCCTTTACACTTGATACAAATGCACGGCATTAACCACAATTTCCCATTAAGACCTTTTATTTAAGTAAGCACTTACAAAGGTGGAGAATCACTCTACATACTCCACGCCTTGCGCGGTAGTCTGCACAGTAACTCCCCCGATCGCATAACGCGTTCATCTTATATAATGTACTGACAGTTATAGGCTGGCAATCGTGATTGGCTATTGGTACAGCCTATTACAAGCTGCTAGTACAATGAGAATCCATCGTGAAGCTCATTGGCTCTAGAGGACAAGGCAAGTCATTGGGATTGGTCCATTCATCAGATACAGGGTGCTATTAGTAACACGTGACGGCGTCCTTTACTATCACAGTTACAAGCCAACTTGGCTGTTGCCATATTAGGCTACATTTGTGATTCTTTTCATGATTGGTGAATGCTCCTTCCCTAATTCTTAAGCGCTGCTCCAGACAGTTCCTTATCTCTTTAGGTTTAGTTCTGCGTCCACAGACAGCTTTAGTTCCCCCTTCACTGACAACAGAGTATAATTAGATTACCACAATTTGTCTGCAAGACAGAGTCACCCGCGACACAGCTTAGCACTTAATTTCTTACATGTCAGCAGAACAAATATTCACCCTTTAACATTTCAGGGCCAAGCGTCCTCTTTCTGCACCACTGTTCGCTTCTGAAGAGCAGTCACACCAGGCCTGAATGGTTAACTCTATTTCTCTCTCCACAGACGCTGCAAAACCTGCTGAGTTCCTCCAGCATCCTCTGTGTTTATTCATTTACTTCCTAGGCCTTCGTTAATGAAGATGTGCCAATCACTTCTTCAGAATTACCCTCATTCTTAAATTTTGATTGGATTTATTATTGTCATTTGTACTAAAATACAGTGAAAAGTGAAAATACAGTGTTTTGCGTGCAGTACAGGCAGATTATAACATACAAGGACTTACAGATCATAGGGTGATTGACCATAACAAGACATACAATGTTTCGGCTGAACACAATGTGCACAAAAGCAAGATCAACATTAAATTTGAAATTTGGGAGGTCCATTTAGAAGTCTAATAACAGGAGGGAAGAATCTGTTCTCGAACCTGTTGGTTTGTGTGTTTAAGCTTCTGTACTTTCTGCCTGATAGAAAAGGTTAGAAGACAGTATAACCAGGTTGGGAGGGGTCTTTGATTATGTTGGCTGCCCTTCTGCAGCAGCGGGAAGTGTAGATGAAGTGAATGGATGGAAGGTTGGCCTTCATGATGGGCTGTGTTCACAACTTTCTGTAGTTTCTTATGGTCCTGGGCAGAGCAGTTGCCACACCAAGCCGTGATGCATCCAGATAGAATGCTATTGATGGTGCACCTACAAAATTTGATGACGGTCTTTATGGACATGTTGAATTTCCTCAGACTCCTGAGGATGAAGAGGCATTGTTGTGGCTTCTAGACCATAGTGTCATCGTGGGTGGGTCCAGGACAGATTATTGTTGATTGTCACTCCGAGGAACTTAATGTTCTTGACCATCTCCACCTCAGCTCCATTGATGTAGATAGGGACGTGTCCTCCTCCTTGCTTCCTGAGGTCGATGATCAGGTCTTTAGTTTTGCTGACATTGAGGGAGAGATTGTTATCTCTGCACATGTTGCCAAGCATTCGATAGAGTTTCTGCTGCCCGAACACCAGCTGGTGGTATCACTGTGACCTCTGGTGACATATTTTTAGCCAATACTCTAGTCACCACACACACAATGGAGAAGTTCCTCAGAATCAGTTCATACCACTGTTCTGTCTCTCTAGCCTCAACTCCATGATTATAGGTGAAGTTATAACTTTTACTCCTGCCAAATCATTTCCTCACACTAAATCAATTCCATCTACATGTATTTCCTGACTACCTCAACTACCACTAACTCCCAAACACAATTCCTCTTTTATGAGTCTCAGTGTTCCTGCACAATTTTGCCACTTTTTTCTAAATACTCAGTTATCATATCCTTTATAACAGCTTCTAACATTCTCCTCCATACAGATATCAAGGTAGTTGGTCTGTAGTTGTCCATTCTCTCACTTCTTGCTTTCTTATATTGCAGGGCTACATTTGCAACTTTCCATTCAGCAGGAACTTTTCCAGAATCAATACAATTACAAAAGATAACCACCAATAAATCTATTATCTCTACTGCTACTCTATTCAACAATGAAGCTCGTCTGGTCCAGGAAATTTGTCATTCTTCAATCCAGCTAAATTTTCAAGAACTTTCTCTTTACTTATACACCTGTTTTTCACTTTTCAGTTATATAAGTTCCTTAGTTGCCTAATACTTCTGGGAGATTTTTGATCTGCTTCCGTGTAGGCTTTCACAAACTACTTAGTTTTCCTGTTCTCCATTATAAATTCTCCTGTCTTCACTTGAAATGGAGTCAATATTTATCCTCGTCAGTCATTTTCCTTTCACATGTCAATCAAGCATTCTTACTCCTCCTTTACGTTGCCCACTACTTGTTTTCACATCCTCTTTCTTCTCCTCTTACCAGTTTCCTGGCCCTCTTTTCCTGGGCTCCATATTACTCCCAATTCTCAGGTGTATCACTGTTTCAGGCATTCATATAACCATTTCCTTTGATCCAATGTAATTTTTAATTCCTTGTGTGAGCCAAAGTTGATTCACCTTTCCTTTGGGTGTTTTTGACATAGCAGTGTTTTGTTAAATACAGTTTCCATCAAGATTTTTAGTGTATCTTCCCAATCTACCCAAATCAATTTGCCCCTGATAGCCTCAGATTTAACAACTTGTTCCTGAATGAACACTATCAAGTGGAGGCAGTGGCCTAATGGCATTATCACTAGGCTATTAAATCCTGAGACTAAGATAATGTCCTGGGAATCCAGAGTTGAGTTCTACCATGGCAGATGGTGGAAATTAAATTGAATAAAATTTAGGAATTAAGAGTTTAATGATAACCATGAAAACATTGCCAATTGTTGGAGAGAGGAGAAAAGAAAACATTAGGTTCACTAAAGCCCTTTAGGGAAGGACACTGCTATCCTTATCTGGACTGGCCCACATGTGACAATGTGGTTCACTTTTAAGTGCCTTTTGGACAATTAAGTATGGGCAACACATTTTGACCTTGTCAGTGATACATGCATCTTAAGAATTAATTTCTAAAAACCATGTAAAATGGTGTATATTATGGTCACTATTTTCCAAAGTCTCCTTTACGGTAATGCTATTGATCAGCTCTTTCTCATGACAGGGCATTAAATCCAAAATAGTTTATTCAGTGTACATAAAAATGTTGGAAGAGGAAGAAAGGTTCAGAGTGTAAAGACAAAAAAGGACAGATGTTGTTTTGCGTTAGTAGTATGGAAGAACTGCTTTGAAAAAAACAAGCCAGAAATAATTTTCCTTCAACCATTTAAATGCATGGGAGAGCTTAAAATTCGGTAACTCAGACGCTGCGCTCTGAGAAGACTGAAGCTTGTGAGTACAGTGGGCATGAGATCTGAAGGAAGGTTATGAATGTCAGACAGAAATTGCTATCAGACGACTGGATTACATGTCAAAACAAAGGATAATGTACGTAGCAGTCATATCTTAATTTCTGGAGTATGACAGACTTTGTTCATCCTACCTCCAAAAGGATGTAGATGGTTTAGTGAGGATGAAAAGAAAAGTAGCCAGATATATACTAAGCCTTGTGGGCGCTATTTATGCAGAAAGGCTAAAGTGATTGTATTGATTTTGGCATGTTAAAAGAAGACTGGGGAGGACGAAGGCATGATGAAGGACTTTAAAACAACGAACGAACAAGATTAAGTTAAACAAGCTGTCAAAACAATGAGGGCTGATATGCCACAGTGTTCAAAAGCAGAGTTTCAGAAGAAACAACATCGCACTGAAATCATAATTTCATAATCATATGCATTTACTCCTGCATCTCAATGCCATGGCCTAGCAGTTGGCGATTTATTTTCTTTCTCATCAATTCTGTATGCACTCACCAGAATTAGAAACAGGAGGTGACCATTCAGCCCCAATCCTTTTTAGCCATTCCACGCCATTCGACCTAAGGCTATTCGGCACTATGACCCCAATTTTTCATCTTGTTTCTGTAATCCTTAATGGCCTTACCTAACAAAAATCCAGCAATCTTGCTCATCAAAGTATGATGATCCCAGCTGCAGTTATTATTAGAGAAGTCAGATCTCAGACTGAGATCTGGCTTGATAGATCATAATTTGTTTTTCTATTATTAATGAGGTGATCTTTCACTGAAAAAACATGCATGTAATTTGGTGTTACTAACAAAACATGCACAGAAATGAAAAACAAAATAGAAGAAATCAAGCCAGTTACATTTAGTACAAATTCAATCATTTCAACAGTACATTCTACTCTTATTTGAGAGAATTCCTTTTTCTATCACATCTACCATTATCCTGTGCTTCGATTTCTAGTCTTGATAATCTGACAGCTTCTTCTTTGGGGTTTCATAAAACTGAACTTAGATTTTCTTCATAAAAACTGAACGAGTTGCAGATGCTGTAAATAAAAAAAGAACAGAGTTGCTGGAAAGGCTGAGCGGATCTGGCAGCATCTGCGAAGAGAAATCAGACTCAACATTTCCTCGGAACCAGTTCTGAGGAAGGGTCACCAGACCTGAAACGTTAACTCTGATTTCTCTTCACAGATGCTGCCAGACCTGCTGAGCTTTCCCAGCAACTTCTGTTTTTGTGTCTTAGGTTTTCTTAGCTTTAAATAACCTCTTTAGGATTTTAACCAAACACTTCTGGTCCAAAACATCCAAACTAAATTCCTTACAATGACTGACCTATTTCCCAATAGATCCTTCTTAAAATTCAACTGTCTTACACAATTAGCTTTAGCCAAAAACTGACAACGTGAAATCAAAAGGCTACTTCCAAGCTACGGATGCTTTCCCTAAACAAATGAAAAGAAAACACACAATTTCCAGAACCTTCTAAATGAAATCCTAATACACTACACTGTTTAATTTGTTGCTTATAAATAATCTCCAATAAAGCACAATTACACACTAGGAACTGTCTCTCATATTGTTTTTAAATAAAATCACCATGGCTACAGAAATACTTACAAGTTAATCACTAAAGGCCTTTAGACAAACAGACCAAATTCCAAAAACTGTGATTTCAAATCCAAAATCTAAAGTAAAATGTTAATAAAATATATCATCAGACCCACAGCAATGTGGTTGACTCTCATATGCCCTCTGAAATGGCATAGAAAGCCATTCAGTTTTGTCAATCACGATGAAGTCTCGACAAAGAAATGAAAATGGGCAAAACGACCTGGCATCGACCTAGGCACTGGGAAAGACAATGGCAGAAACAGCCCTGTCAACTCTGCAAAGTCCTCCTCACTAACTTTTGGGGGCTAGTGCCAAAACTGGGGGAGCTGTGTCACAGAGTAGTGAAGCAACAGCCTGACGTAGTCATACTCACAGAATCATGCCTTACAGACAATGTCCCAGACACCACCTCAGCATCCCTGGATAAATCCTGTCCCACCGGCGGGACAGACCCAGCAGAGATGGCAGCACAGCAGGATACAGTCAGGAGGCAATTGCCCTGGGGAGCACTCAATGTTGACTCTGGGCCCCATGAAGTCTCATACCTTCAGGTTAAACATGGGAAAAGAAACCTCCTTGTGATTATCATGTAGTCTCCTCCCTCAGCTGACAAATCGGTGCTCCTCCGTATTGGAAGCACTGAGGGTGGCAAGGGCGCAAAATGGGGATGGGGGTTTTCAAAGTCCATCACTGAGAATGTCTCAGCAGCAGTATTACTGATCGAGCTGGTTGGGTCCTAAAGGACATAGCTGCTAGACTGGGCCTGCGGCAGGTGGTGAGGGAACCAACAATAGAAAAAAAACATACTTGACCTCATCCTTACCAATCTGCCGGCTGCAGTTGAATCTGTCTATGCCACTGTTGGTGAGAGTGACCATCGCACAGTCCTTGTCGAGACAAAGTCCCGCCTTCACATTGAGAATAACCTCCATATGTGGCACTACCACCATGCTAAGTGGGACAGGTTTTGAACAGATCTAGCAACTCAAAACTGGACATCCATGAGGTGCTGTGGGCCATTAACAGCAGCAGAATTGCACTCTAGCGCAATCTGTAACCTTAAGGCCTGGCTTACCCCCCATCCCCACTCCACCACTCAACCAGTACCATCAAGCCAGGGGATCAAACTTGGTTCAATGGAGAGTGCAGGAGGGCATGCCAGGAGCAGCACCAGGCATACCTGAAATTGAGGTGTCAATCTGGTGAAGTGACCAAACAGGACTATTTGCATGCCAAACAGCGAAAGCAGCAAGTGATAAACAGAGCTAAGTGATCCCACATCCAACAGGTCAGATTTAAGCTCTGCAGAAAAACATCTGAGACTTCACTGGAACTATCAGTTTTGTCATAGAACATCCACAGTGTGGAGGCAGGCCATTCAGCCCATCACATCCACATTGGACATCCAGAGAGCATCTCACTGAGAACCACCCCCTACCCTACCACTGTAGCCCTGCATTTCCCATGGATAAACCGCCTAACCAGCATATCCATGGGCACTATGGCCAATCCATCTAACCTGCACATTTTTGGACTGTGGGAGGAAACCGGAGCACCCGGAGGAAACCCACACAGACACGGGGAGAATGTGCAAACTCCACACAGTCAGTCGCCTGAGACTGGAATCAAACCCAGGTCCTTGGTGCTGTGAGGCAGCAGTGCTGACTACGGACCCACTGTGCCTGTCTTCAGGAGTGTTAGGATGCTTTGTACCAATAATTATTGAGTACTGGACCAGGAATCTCACATCAGACAATATGAGAACATTTTATAGAAATAGCTGATCTGCTGTTTACACTGTTGTCTATGCTCAATAATCATTGGCACTGCTCCAAATGAATAAGTTTGGGGAAATAATAAGGACTAATTTCAATTTTTTGAGATGTTGAAATTGAAAAAGTATTCAATTTAATTTCAAAATGCTTACAATCTTTCTTCTATATTTTTTAACTTTCGTGATGACACTTGGGATCTCACCATAATGCCACCATACAACTCTTCTTAGACTCATGGTTTTCCACAGGAATTTGCCCCAGATATCTCAGGCAGTAAACTTACTGGCCTATTTGTGTCACTGAGCTACATCGCGCAGACTGGTCCTCAAATTATATTCCAGTCTGTGTTGAGTTAGCTTATGCCAGAGAAATGGGGCATGAATATCTCAAACAAAACCAGAAGTTGCTGGAGAAACTCAGCAGGTCTGGCAGCATCTGTGGAGAGAAAAACAGAGTTAACATTTCGTGTCTCATGACTCATCATCAGAACAGTTCAGATCTGAAAACCAACAGTGCTCTGGTCATGAAGAGACTCCTAATTCCAGATTATGTTTTACATATTGAAGTCCCAACATGTCAGGATTTAAACCCAGGTCCCTAGAACTTTGTTCGGGTCTCTGGATTTTTTACTCTGACATTATTTATTAAAACTGTCTCATGACACATTTTCAGATCCAAAGTAGCCTGATCTCTCATTGGATCCACAATGTATTGCTCTAGAAAGCATCAGTCTAGTTATTTTTTTCTACAGTTGGAGTTATTTGCCTGAATGAATCAAGTAACTAGGATTGTACAGAGAGCTTCAAACAAATTAGAATAGGATGGGTTCGAGAGAGGGAAAAGGTTACAAGGCTAAAGGAGATGGAAGCATTACAGGCAGCTATTGGATAACAATGCCAAGAGTGGGACAAATGCTCACAAAATGAAGGAAACCTTTGTGTTAGATTACAAGGTTATAGACGTTGAAGAAAATATCACCCATTAAAAGCCAACATCTTGAAGAGGCAACAGTTCGTGTGGAATAGGTCCTGTTGCATAAGTAACATGATGGGATGCTTTATTCAAAATCCATTCTTTGGAATGGAAATTGTATGCCTTTCTTTTCAAAAAGCTGAGAGTAAAAACTGAAACTATAAGCTTGTTAGCCTCATGTCGGTTGACAAGAAATTACTGGAGTGTATAATTAAGGACAGGATGAGTGAACACTGCCGTGTGGCTACAAGTGTAAGACATTGTGTTTCCTAAAAGAGTGGGTCACTGTGGGTTCAAGAGTAATTCGGAGGCTAGAATTTCTGCACTGTGTAACTCACCTCCTGTTCACCATTGACAAGGCACAAGTCAAGTGAGTAGTGGAATACACTTGACTGAATGAGTGCACCTTCAATGAAGTCCAATAATCAAGTGTCTTGACACCATCCAGTGCAAAGCAGCCCACTTGATTGGCCCTCCAACCACCACATCCAACAGTTACTCAAATCACCACAGATGCACAATAGCGACAGTGTGCACCATCCACACGATGTACTGCAATAACTCACCAAGGCTCCTCTGACAGCACCTTCCAAACCCATGACCTCTACCATCCAGAGCTTGGAAACACCATTATCTATAAGGCCCCCTCCAAGCCACATACCATCTTGATTTGGAACTACATTGTTCTTCCTTTACTGTTTCTGGGTCAAAATCCTGGAACTCTCTGGTGTGAGTATCTATCTAACACATGGACTGTCGTGGTTGAACAAGCAGCCGCTCCCTTTTCTCAAGGTATTTAAGGATTGACAATAAAAACTGGCCTATCCGGCAATGTCCATATCCTACAATAAAGACTTTCAGCATTTTCGGTTGATTGGATAGAACCACAATGAATTTGTAAAGGGTGAATATTGTGCCTACGAAACCAGATATAATTCTTTCAAGAGTTTTATTGGGCAATGAAATGTTTATGGATGTTATTTATACAAAATTGCAGAAGCCATTTAAATGAAGCCCTACATAAGATTTTGGAAGCTAATATTGAAACTCATGGACTTGAAGGCAAATTATTAACTTATGTAAGAAATAGTTTGGTTGGACAGACACAATTGGGCATAAATACTGGGCATAAATTCATATTGGCAAGATGTAACTTGTGGTCTCCGACACAGATCTATCTCTCTTTGATCCTTAACCACTCACTATATTTTTAACATTTTAAATGATGGGAAAAAGAGACATACATCCTAGTTTGCTGATGACACACAACTAGGCAGTGCTGGAAACATAGGGATGGAAGTGTAAAATTACAAGAAAAATTAATGGATTGAATGAGAGGGTAAAATACTTTGGAATATAGGTAGGTTTGAGGTCATGCACTTTGGATAAAATAAAGACAAGATCAAAATAGTTTCAGAAAGTGGTGTGCATAGCCCAGACCATCATAGAAGCCAACCTTCCATCCATGGACTCTGTTTACACCCCACGAAAGGGTGCCAACATCATCAAAGACCCCTCCCAACCTGGTAATGCTCTCCTAAAAGCTATTCTGTCAGACAGAATATACAGAAGCTTACACACACACACACACTCACACCAACAACTTCAAGAACAGCTTCTTCCCTGCTGTTATTAGGCTGATGAACGGACTCTCCAACTTCAAATAATGTCAATCGTGTTAGTATTGAACTTGTATTGTGCAGGTCCTGTGGGGTGTAACCTGTATGCCTCACTCTGTCCAAGACTTTTCTCACCCTATGATCTGTATGTTTTTGCTTACTACAATCTGCCTGTACAGCTCGTAAACAAAACTTTTCACTGTACTTAGGATTGGCCATGCTAAATTGCCCATAGTGTTCAGGGATGTGTAGATTAGGTGGGTTATAGGGGGATGGGTCTGGGTGGGATACTCCAAGGGTCAGCGTGGACTTGCTGGGCCGAAGGGCCTGTTTCCACATTGTAGGGATTCTACAATCTCATTTGTATTGAAATTTAATCGAGAGTAATGCAGGAAATCAGGACACAGCCTTAAGGGGAAATCCTTAACTTTAACATATTTCTGAAAGAGGCCAGATTAACAAGCTGGTTGAGAAAAGGCAAATTCAGACACAGATGTTAAGACTTATTAGTCAAGTGAATATGGAAAAGGGAGGGTCCCTTCTTAATAGCACAGTGATAATATCCTTACTCCTGGACTAGGAGACCCAGGTTCAAGTCCCATCTGCTCCAGAGGTGTGTACTAATATCCCTGAATGGGTTAATTAGAACTATAGCTTAAATTTAAAAAAACACTAAAAAGGACACCAAGGTGTTGCAGTTTGCTATTGTGCAAGATAACCTTGGCTTTGGATAAAAAAAAAACAGCTTGTACTGGTGAATGTGTATTTTTTTTTACATTTGATAACCATGAGGAAGGCAATCAACTGATTAGAAAGTTTCTGCGCATTCCTGATTTCCCACAATCTGTGTGGTGGGAAATTGTTTTGTGAGTGGACATTCAAATTGTTACATTCTGACTTTTGAAAAGACACTTGGGAGCAACCCATGACCAGCAAAACCTCATTGCTATTCATCGTATCAAGTACCAAATGATGGATGATGTGGTGGAAACTATAAACTCACATTTAGCTACTGTAAATAATCTGCCTCAGAATTACAATCATCAGGTGAAACAAGAGCTCACTTTGTTTCAAGTTACAAACCAACATTTTTGGGGAAGACAAAATCTGAAATATTGGGACCTCTATGTGTTAGAATATCACACTTGTCAGTTCATTTCTCATTAAAATGGGGACACATCTATAAACACAAGTGGATGCCATAAGGACTACGTCTTTTTTGTTTTTATGTCTTTAAAACCGTGGACTGCACTAAGAGCTGTTTGCTTTTTCTAAAGAAAAAACAGCAATTTACCAGGACGGTCACGCAATTTCACTGGAAGAAATTTGGTGACTACTTAAAACCCTGCTTCTGTGGCTGTGATTTCCTTGCGACGTGAACATAATCAGGAGGTGAGGAGTTGTGTACAAGCGAAGCAGATTGGTTCTCAGTTAAACGAGCAGATTGGAACTAGAAACAAGTTGCAGAATCACAGACACACACACAGAGAAATGGGCGCAGAGGTTCTCCCAGCAGAAGCTGCCTGTTTTCTGCAATGCAAACCTCAATTCAAACTGAAAGAAAACCAGTTTCCTTTTGTGAAGCAGTTGCTGTGAGCTGTGACTTTGCAACTGATAAATTAGAGGCATTTTCAAGTGAATAAATCACGCTGTATTTCTTACAAACCGGTAGAAGCATCCAGAGAAATATAATTGAACATCAAGGACCTAGCTAGCCAAAGAAGGGTCATCTTAACATTAGAATTGGGAAGCAAAGCGAGTTAAACTTTAGACTAAATAAAAACTGAAAGAACTGCGGATGCTGTAAATCAGGAACAGAAACAAAGTTGCTGGAGAAGCTCAGCAGGTCTGGCAGCATCTGTGAAGGGAAAAACAGGGTTGACGTTTTGGGTCCGGTGACTCTTCCTCAGAACACATGTTCTCATGACCTCATGTTCAGAGGAAGGGTCACCGGACCCGAAACACTAACTCTACTTTTCCCTTCACAGATGCTGCCAGACCTGCTAAGCTTCTCCAGCAACATTTTTTTTTAACTTTAGACTGCTCAGCAAGTGCCTCGCTGCCCCATTGAAAAATATATTTGTGCATATACCAATTGTTTATGTCTTTCTACCTGTGACATAGTTACTAATAATAAATTATAGTGCTTGTTCACCACTGCATCATTTCTCTCAATCTTGGTCTGAAAGTCAGGTAAATCGGCATATTGTGAATAGTTTTTAAAAAGACAAATTTAACTTTTGGTACAACTCTAGGAATACTGTGTCCAATTCTGGTCACCCTATCATTGGCAGGATGTTATTAAGCTGGAGAGGGTTCAGAGAAGATTTACCAGGATGTTGCCAGGAATGGAGAGACTGAGTTATATGGAGAGGCTGGGTAGGATGGAACCCTTTTTCACTGGAGTGTAGGAGGTTGAAGGGTGATTTTATAGAGTTTTATAAAACCATAAAAGGTATAGATAAGGTGAAGAGCAGATGTATTTTCCCTATGGTAGGACATTTCAAGGCTAGGAGGCACATTTTTAAGGCAAGAGTAAAAAGATTTAAAAAAGACTTGAGAGACAATGTTTTACCAAGCGAGTGGTTTGTGTGTGGAATGAACCTTCAGAGGATGTGGTGGATGTGGGTACAGTCACAAAGTTTAAAAGACATTGGATGAGTACATGAATAAGAAATGTTTGAAGAAATATGGGCCAGGAACAGGCAGGTAGGAGTAGTTTGCCTTGGGATAATGGTTGGCATGGACTTGTTGGATAAAGGGTCTGTTTCTGAGCTACATGACTCTATGACTGTGACTGTATGCCAGTACTTGATCTACAGTACATTGGCCCCAATGGGCTTTAACAATGCTCATAAACGTTACAAGACATTTTCTTGGGAGATTAAAGAGACTGGTCAGGTGGCGCTAGGTGAGTATTGATTTCACTTTTTCTTCCTTCTAATCTATTTGTGTACATAAGGACAGATATTTCGCTCCTGGTGGGAGATACGTTGCTGGGCCCAGTTTCCTCTTATTGCATCTGGCTGCTTTGGAAGGTCTGCACATGTTAAATTGAGAAAAATGAGAAGAGAGGAATTGACAGCTGACACTATGAATTCCTTGCTTCGTTTTGTTGAACTTTGGTATAATTGTGCATTGTTGATATTCTAAATTGGCTTATGATGCCCTCAAATGCCAAATGGTTCCATATTTTAAGGTTAAACAAATGCAACAAGAAGAGTGAAATCTGAGGCTGAAACCTCTTTTGTTCACCCCAGCTCCACTACTGTGGGCAGGGAATAGTTGGAAAAATGTAGGGAGGGGTGCAAGGTGAGGAAAAACTGCTCCCTAATCTGTGAGATTTCCTGTACTGCTGTCCCTCTGGGTTAGAGCAAAGGAACAAATCAGCAGAATACACCAATGAGGCTTGTGCAACACAACTTGAGAGACAGCATGTTCCTGCTGACAAGCACATTAATAAATCATGACTGTCATTAAAATTCTTAAACTAATATTTTGCAGTTATGCCTGCTCTTTAATATCAGCCACTCTTCATATGGAAAATTAATTAATCAAATGGCTGGAGCAGATTAGTTTAGGAGCTGAATAAAGGTCGGACACAGTACAATTAAACCAAAGAATAAATATTTTACACAGCAAAAAGCATCCTTCCTGGCAGCTTCGTTAAACAGGGGCTATAAATAATCTTGGTGAGATCAACCGAGCAATTAAATTCTCCATGGTAACCAGGGAATTTTAAACAGGTTTGCATCAATCTGCAACAGTTTGATCTGCTTGGTATTAAAGAGGTGAAAGGTACCATTCTTGTAGCATACTGTGCCACAGCTCTTAATCTAGCACAAAAGGAGGGAATTCCCACTTACTAGGAGCTGGATCAGAGACAAACTCAACAAATACCACAGGGGTTTCTGTGATCTCTCAGATACTCGCTTGGGGTTTCTCTCGCAGTTAATCTCATTTGTTGGCCGTGGATGACTGAGAAATGTTGGCCTGGTAGTCTTCATAAATGTTCCTTCATAAATGATCTTTCTGAAACATTTTTAACAGCCCACCTGCTACATGTAACACCACCTTGGGATTCTGCTTCAGTGTCAGTGCACCCTCATTGGCACTGCAACGAAATATCATTGCAATAGTGCTGTTACCCTGGCGCATCTGTGCTCGCCCTGAGTGAACATAAGAACATAAGAGTATAAAAAATAGGAGCAAGAGGAGGCCATCGGGCCCATCGAGCCTGCTCCACAGTTCACAAGATCATGGCTGATCTTTTCGTGTGCTCAGCTACACTTACTCACCCTCTCACCGTAACTCCCCCTTAATTCCTTCACTGTTCAAAAATCTGTCATTGCCTGAAAAACATTCAATGAGGCAGCCTCAACTGCTTCACTGGGCAGGGAATTCCACAGATTCACAACCATTTGGGTGAGAAGTTCCACTTCAGCTCAGTCCAAAATCTGTTTCCTCTTATTTTCAGGCTATGCTCCCTGGTTCTGGATCCACCCAGCAGTGGAAACAACGTCCCTGCTTCTATCCTATCTATTCTTGTCATAATTTTATATGTTTCTATATGATCTCCTGTCCTTCTTATAAATTCCTATGAATAAGTCCCAAGTGCTGCACTAGAGAGTCAGCTGCCCCTCCTAAGCCATTGCACTAGAGTGCAGGCACTCCCTTAGTGCAGCTCAGGAGCATTTAGCGCTTCCTCAATGCTGCACTGGAACATCATCACTCCCTCAATACCGCAATGGAACATCATCACTCCCTCAAT
>JAHRHZ010000139.1:1713384-1738396 GCA_024137785.1 Ginglymostoma cirratum
CATCACTCCCTCAATGCTGCACTGGAATATCATCACTCCCTCAATACTGCACTGGAATATCATCACTCCCTCAATACGGCACTGGAATTCCATCACTCCCCCAATGTTTTAGTGGAATATTATCCCTCCCTCAATGCTGCATTGGAATACTATCACTCCTTCAATACTGCACTGGAATATCATTACTCCCTCAATACTGCACTGGAATATCATCACTCTTTCAATACTGCACTGTAATATCATCACTCCCCAATACTGCACTGTAATATCATCACCCCCCAATGCTGCACTGGAATATCATCACTCCCTCAATGCTGCACTGGAATTCCATCACTCCCTCAATGCTGCACTGGAATATCATCACTCCCTCAATGCTGCACTGAAATTCCATCACTCTCTCAATACTGCACTGGAATATCATCACTCCCTCAATGCTGCACTGGAATATCATCACTCCCTCAACACTGCACTTGAATATCAGCACTCCCTCAATACGGCACTAGAATTCCATCACTCCCTCAACGCTGCACTAGAGTCTTATCACTCTTACAGTACTGCACTGGAATATCATCACTCCCTCAATTCTGCACTGGAATATCGTCACTCCTTCAATACTGCGCTAGAATTCCATCACTCCCTCAATACTACACTGGAATATCATCAATCCTGCAATGTATTCCTGGAATATCATCACTCCCTCAATACTGCACTAGAATATCATCACTCCCTGAATGCTGCACTGGAATATCATCACTCCCTCAATACTGCATTGGAATATCATCACTCCCTCAATGTTTTCCTGGAATATCATTACTCTCTCAGTACTGCACTGGAATATCATCAGTTCCTGAATACGGCAGTAGAATGTCATTATTTCCTCAAGACTGCACTGCAAGTCCATCACTCCCTCAATACTGCATTGGAATACCATCACTCCCTCAATACTGCACTGGAACGTTAAGGTAACCCAACAGTTGGTAGCTCACTGTGCCCCCAGTTGAGAGATGTGCAAACTCTACCATGTTCTGAAGGAGTGCAGCAATTTCACAGATGCTGTCTTTTACAGGAAGTGTCAATAATTCTTCCTCAATTAAGCAAAGGAACGTAATCAGGTGATACACCAATTGATATCTGCAGGACTTCACAGACTATATCACTGTGTTTTGTACAATATTGACTTCCGATCGAAAATATTCAATTGGCTGGAAAATTCCAAGTTTGTAAAAGACTCTAAATAATTGCAGGTCACTGCCTTTCTGCAACTGGCTGTGTACTAGGAACAGAATTCTCGGTGCTCAGTTCTCACTCCCAATACAGTCAGTCACTGTTAGGGCTGGTTCATTAAGAATAAACATGTGGGTAAACCATTAAATTGTAGTCAACAGTTCAGGAGCCTTGACCCCTTGTGTATCAGGAGATCAAGAGAGAAAGCTAACAGTGCATGTCAGGATTAAAAACAAAAGTGAACCAATCATTTAGCAGGTTAAACCCACAAGGAACTGAAACAATAGCCTCTGAGAACAGAGATTAAAACTTTGAAATACAACATATAAATTATTCATCAGCCCATACATATTACTTTAAATAAATTATAAAATTTAATGAAGTTGGGCTTCGGGAGATTCAGTATTTTGTGAGACTGTTGAGTACACAGTAATTTCTTTATGTGTGGACTGACAGTTATTAAGATAGCTGGTAACAGGGTATTTTCACATCTGATCTCACAGCGGACCTGCACACTCAGAGAAGAGACATTGTAGTATCACTTCCACATCTCTGATCTACACCGTACTCCCTTGAAGATTAGCATAGGATCAGTGCATTTATTCCAACATTAGCATGCCCAGATAAGGCACTTATGAATAAATGTAGAATTTAAAAGCCTGACTTTTTCATTTGAAAGGTGACAAAAACATGAACTTGATTTTCTCATTCTTAGGCGGTTTTAACTCAGTTGACTTTTCCCATATACAGATCTGCTAGTGACAATAGCTCAGGTTTTGTGGTTAGTGGGGAAGTAATAGCCTTCACCACCGACCTACGGAATGATTAACTCAGCATTTTACTGGAATGCAGATTCTTGAGCTCCAATCCCTGAAATAAAAAGTCAGAATTTAATCCCCAGTGCGGAGCAGGACGAACACAGCAAGCCAACATTCCTGCTCCTCTGATGCTCCCTGGCCTGCTGTGCTCCTCCAGCTCCACAATGTGCTATCTCTGATTCCAGCATCTGTAGTTCTTGCTGTCTCAGAATTTAATGCACATCTTGTTACTCTTCTCCACTTCTTTGACATGAAATTCTGACCTAAATGAATGCAGTTTGAAAGTTAGTTTGAATTTAACAACTTTTTTGGGGGATTGGTGATGTCCAGCAACAGTGCAGGCACCAGGTAACCTGTTCAGTGAATCAGAATGAAGGATTCTCACTAATGACAAAGCAGGAAGTAACGGACGGGGAGTGCAAATCATTTTTAGATCATTGCACAGAAAACAAAGTTTGGATTTACACGTGGGAGTTAGATGAAAATTAAATGTCGGTGTATAAATTATGAAAAAGTTATTTTAATGAAAAATCTGCAATCTTCAAATGTCCATATTTGGGAAATTAGTTTTCATGAGTAGGAGGCTGAGCAGCAGTAATTATGACTCAATTTATTGTTAAAAATTCAAATACCACTAATTGCACAAGCTGTAATTTTTCTATCAGTCCTAGATCCAAAACAATGGTGGAATTGTTTAAATCCATGACCAGTGATTCTGTGCTGATTCCATCTATGAAGACAGCAACAGCACACCCTGTAACGTCCAAATTTCAGCATTTATCTCCTTGTGTGTGTATGCTACAAGTCATTGTCAATTTTACATGATTATAATGGCAGATGTTGCCAGACTGCCATTATTCTTAGCCCAGATTCTAGACCATTGTCTCTATCTTTGGCCATTTAGTGAATATGGATCGGTAGTCAAGATGACTGGTTGCAATGTAAATAGCCGTCACTGCTGATTGATAAAGAGCACATCACACTTTCATCAAGTCAGAAGGCACACTATACCTTATAGTACAACAGGTTTATTTGAAATCTTAAGCATTTGACACACTGCTCCTTTGTCAGGTGAAGTGGAGGGAAGCACACAGGCGCAGAATTTATAGGCAGAGACATCATTGCAAGATAATTCCAGGTAATCAAGAGTGTCAAAAGATGCTGTGCATGGAGTGTCAACATGCCGAATTACAGGTTTTTGCAGGTGATCAAAAATGTCAAAAGGTGTGAGTAGATATTTAAATCATTCCTGGGATGTAAGAATTGCTGGCTAGAATATTTATTCACCCAAGTTGTCTTTAACTGAACTTAGCAACCTGTCACTTTATCAAGGCAAGTTATGTTAGTGTTGCAAATGGTATTCAGTCTAATAATTGGGCACTTTTACATGAGATACTGTGAGATTTCCTTCCATTCTGCCCCCACAATTTACTTTAACACCAAGCTTCAGCGAGAATCTGTTGCATCAAATGTATTTATTTCCCTCCATTTTCTACATGAACTGTTCTTCGGCGTACCTGAGTGACATGGGCAAATAGGTCTATATTAGGGCCAGTACTGTGGAGGACCTGTGCCATGTAGCAGCCACAACAGAGCTGTCAAAACTAATTTCACATCAGATCTTTATAACCAGCTGACAGCAGGAACCTTTTATCTGAGCCCCTGATGCCACAGCTGAAATGTCTTTCCAATCCATACCTCTTTATCCTCTTGATTTATCCCATGTGAACATCTGATCTAAGTATGTTTTCCATTCACACTCTTGTTGAATTGCCTACAACTGAGCCCACTATAGCAATGTGAATTTGTCAGGGTGTTTAAATTTAAAACAGCCTAGGTTGAATGTTACTGAGAAACGTAGGCACCAGGTGATGTTGATGTAATCATTTTTATACTCTAAGTGGCTCTATAAATCGTCCAGACATGATGCCATCAATAGCGAATTAACATAAGACCCGGTGTTGATGCATTGAATCCCTTTAATAAGACGCAGCTCCTTTTAAGAATGTTTATTGCAAAAAGTATCTGGGCATATGAACATATACTTGACAACTGACTCATTGCCTGGGAGCCACATCTGTTCTCAGTACTGCTCAGGCTCAGCTCAAAAACACACGGCAGTCATTAGAAGTTATATTCACAGATGGTACGTGCCAAGATGAGTACACATTGAAACAATGGACAGCAGCATAAAGACATCAACTCACAAAGTAAGATACATTTAGGTCAGAATTTCATACTGAAGAAGTGAAGGACAATAAGGAGATGTGAGTTAAATCCCGACTTTTTATTTCAGGGATCTGAGTTCAAGCCCAGTAATGTTAGTAGAACAAAAGTCTACTCTCTATATATCATAAAACGAATCTGGGGATCCGAAACAAAAACAAAAATTTCTGGTGAAACTCAGCAGATCTGGCAGCACCCGTGGGGAGAAAGCAGAGTTAATGTTTTGACTCCAGTGACTCTTCATCAGATCTGTTACTCCAGCTGTCTGCTGGCTCGAAGCATCCCATATGATGAATTACGTTTCATAGAATGTAGAACAGTTCAGTGCAGGAACAGGCCCTTCGGCCCACCATGTCAGTGCTGACCATGATGCCATTCTAAACTAATCCCATCTGCCTGCATATGGTCCATTTCTTTCTGTTCCCTGCCTCTCCATGTGTCTAAATGTCTCTGAAACACTGTTATCATCTCTGCTTCTACCACATCCCCTGGCAACACGTTCCAGGCACCTACCACCCTCTTGAAAAAAACTTGCCTTGCACATCCTCTTCAAACTTCTCCTCTCTCACCTTAAACCTGCTCCCCCTGGATTTTGACATTTTCATCTTGGGAAAAAGACACTGATTATCCACTTTACCCATGTGCCTCATGATTTTATACATTTCAATCTGGTCACCCCTCAGCCTTTGATGCTCCAACAAAAACAATCCAAGTTTGTCCAATTTCTCCTAATGGCTAATACACACCAGCCCAGGCAACTTCCTAGTAAATGTCTTTGCACCCTCTCAAAAGCCTCCACATCCTTCCTATGGTGTGGCAACCAGAACTGCACACAATACTCCAAATGTGACCTGACTAAAGTTTTATACAGCTGTAACATACCTTGTCAACTTTTACCTTCAAAACTCCAACAGACAAAGGTGAGAATGCTGTACACCTTCTTTATCACCCTATCCACTTGCATTGCCACTTTCGGGGAGCTATAGACTTGCACTCTGACATTCTTCAGCATATCAATGCTTTCTGAAGAAGGGTCCCGACCTGAAACATTAACTTTCCTGCTCCTCTGATGCTGCCTCACTTGCTGTGCTCCTCCAGCTCCAAGCGTGTTGTCTTCTAAGAGTCCTGCCGGTTTTGTCTTTGTTGAAGATACTTTATTCGTTCTGCCATCTACAAAGGGTAACGTTACGTTTAGATCATTTGTCTGAAGACATAGTCTTGTTTACTGTTGCCTTCCTCATTTTAGAGAAGAAATAAAGAAATACTTACACTCCACTCATGGTCTCAGGACCTTCAAAAACCCTTAAGTACTTTTGGAAGTGAAGTTACTGTTATAGGGAACATAGCAACCAATTTGCAAATGGCAGATGTTTGTTTCACTATATACAGTAAAAAAGGAGGATAACTTACTGGAAATCCCAAGGAAATTAATAGTGGTTCGGGAACAAGTGTGAATAAAATTAACATAAAGTCAAACATTGATAATGAGGAAATTAATGGAATTAAATGGTGACAATTTCCTGGGATCTGACGATTTTTATCCAAGGGTGTTAAAGGAAGAAGGGGAGTGCATTGTAACCATCCCAGGTATAATCGTTCAGATTTCACTAGATACAGGAGTTGTCCCTCTGGTTCGGAAAATTGCATATTATCCTGTTCTTTTAAGAAGGGTGAAGAAGGTAAACCAGAAAATTACAGATCAGTTAGCCCAACATCTGTGGTGGGAAAATTGTTGGAGTCTATAGTCAAGGGTGGGGTAACTGACCACCTCAAAAATTTTCAGCTCATCAGGGAGAGTCAGCATGGATACATGACAGGTAGGTCATGTCTGAGAAACCGCACAGAAGTTTTTGAAGAGGTGACTAAGGTAGTGGACAGGGGAATGTCTATGGGTGTTGTTTATATAGACTTCCAGAAGACATTTTATAAAGTCCCATGCAGGAAACTTGTTTACTCAGATGGAATTGAGGGCAGATTACCAACATGGCCGGGAAATTGGTTGAGGGGCAGGCGACAGAAGGTAAGGATAATAGGTAAGTACTCACCTTGACAGGATGTGACTAGTAGTGTCCCACAAGGATCTGTGTCACGGCCTCAGTTATTCATGTTATTTATTTATTAGTGACTGGAATAATATCTTAGGAAGCCATATATCCAAATATGCTGATAACTCAAAGTTAGGCTGCATTGTATACAGTGTAGATGATGACTACAAAAGATATTGATAGACTAGGTGAGTGGGCAGATGGAATTCAATGTAAACAAATGTGAGTTTATCCATTTTGGACTGAAAAAGGATATATCAGGGGATATCCTAGATGGTATAAAGTCAAATACAGTGGATGTCCAAAGTGACTTGAGGATTCAGGTTCATAGATCTTTAAAAAGCCACAAACAGGAGAAAATAATCAAGGGATAAATCCTCCTAAATATGGAACATTTCCCCTACCTGGAAAGGCCCCTCTCATCCAAGGCTGACATTAATGCGAAGAATCAGCTTTGCATCCTATCCTTAAGTGCAGCCATTGGATGCCTAAGGGTAAGAGTTTCCAATGACCATGACATCCGTGCTTTACCAATATCCTTGTATATGAGGCAATTGTCTTTCCCAACACTTATGTTTGGCTCTGACGCTTGAACTATGAAAAGATGCCAACTCAATGCCCTTGAGAAGGACCATAAACACTCTCAGAGATGGAATCGCCACATCTGCTGGGAGGACAGGCATACTAACATCAGCATCCTCAAAGCAGGTAATAGCACCAGCATCGAGCCCACGATCATCTGAAACCAACTCCACTGGGCTGGCCATGTGTTTAGGATGCCCTGGTTTCAACTGCCAAAGCAAATCTTCTTCGTCCAGTTCAAGGAAGGCACTCAAATGAGAGGTGGACAAAGGAAGCATTTCAAAGACTCCCTGAAGGCTTGGAAATGAACTTGGAGGAAGCCCCTGTATGGAGGGGCACAATTCTTTGAGAACACCCGTTGACAAGACAAAATACAGAAAAGAAACCAGAGAAAGGAATGCCAGTGATCTCAAGGCCATGGGCTACTTCCATCTCCTGGAAACACCTGCCAAGAGTGTGGTTAGAGATGGGGCTCTAGGATCAGGCTTATTAGCCACACAGGGACCCACAGAATTCAAGACCAGTGATGTGCAATTTGTTAGTGATTGCTGATGACGAATGGAATGAATTTGTGGAATGAACTTCCTGAGGAAGGGACACTATTACAATGTTTAAAAGTCATTTGGATAAATAATGAATAGGAAAGGTTTGGAGGGATATGGGCCAGAAGCAGACGCGTGGGGCTAGTTTGGTTTGGGATTTTGTTCGGCATGGACTGGTTGGACTGAATAGTCTGTTTCCGTGCCGTATGACTTTATGACTCTGTAGATGTCCCTATACTCCAAAGACCACAACAGGCAGTTCTCAGAGGCAGTTAAGGATGAACAATAAACATTAGCCCAGTTAGCACTGGCCACATCCTGTGAAAGAATTGAAAGTCAAAGGGGGAAATATAAATCAGCTAAACATGTGCCTTCAATAGCATTAGGGCACCTTTAAGTTGAAGGACTTCAAAATGCAATGAGGATCATGAGAAAATAACACAGTGTCACACAGTCCATGAATGGACTGAGCACCCAGACCAATCATACATGGCAGCTGTCCTCACATTATTGGTTTATAGGGACGATTTCTCGACTGCTTTATCCTCAGTCAAAAACTAGCTGCTTCTCGGTGACACTTTCAATTTCAATTGAATTTTAATTCGTTTTTATATCAAAATTTCCATTTCTGTTTTCACACCATCCACGGCATAGCAATCTTTAACCAGCTCCAACTGTATTATAGTCCGATATAGCTGAGCTCCTCCACTTATGGCTTCCTGCATATCACAGACCCTGAACACAAGCCTGGGCCCTCAACCACTGAGAACCTAAGGTCTGAAATGCCTTCGCTACATCTCTCAACAAGTCCACTTTACTCTGTTCACTTAAGATTGCCTTAAAACCCCAAGTCTGATCAAGGTCTGAGTCACATGTCCCAATCTCTGCTGATGTTGCTCAGTATCAAATTTGTGTTGAATGGTACTTCTAACATCCTTCCATAATATGAAAGGAATAGGGCTGCATTTAATGCCCACCCACTCTACGTAAACCCCGGATGAAAAGTTGCAAAGGTCCTCCCTGCAGAAATAGTGAGAAACATTCAATGATTTATTTGTTCAGTGTGGGATATTTCAGTGTGCAGACTGATTGCTATGTTAGCTTACTCAATGACAAGAACTTCAATTGAAACATTTTGAAATTTGCTGCTTATGCTTTGGCATCCATGAGGATGTGACAATGTAAATGTATGTCTTTCTCACTCTTCCACAGGAAAACATGAGCTACAAGTTAAGTACCAATGTTCACAAACGTATCTGTGAGGATCTCCAGTGACTCATTCCACCAGCACCAAAACTCTTTTCCAAACGCCATGTCACTGAAATGTTACCATCCACAGGTGCCAGACAAATTTTACAGCCATGTGTTAAACTGACAGAAAAGTTGAAGTGCATTTACGAAGGTTAATGGCATTTAAAATGTGTAAAAGGATTGAATCAGTTCCATGAAGTGCTGATGGCAAAACAGCTGAATGTGCGAATCTCACAAGGTACTGACATAGATGCACACACTAGAGCTATGAGAAGGTGAGAACAGCAATAAGTGTGTTCAGAAAGTGTGAACAACTGGTCTCCATCAAGATTAAGCATAAAGAACTCATAAATAAGTCCTGACGTTTGATGCCTGTGCAGTAACAATGTCAATAAAGCTTTATTATTCTTGTTTATCATCGTTTATTGTTGCAACATTGCTAGTGCACACACAAATCAATCAATAAAGCCTGGAATTTGTTCTTAAATACTACATCTTAAATACTTACATAATCTAGAATTTCTGATAACACACTGTCTTCCCAACTATTTTTATTCGTCCCCCACATCTTTACTTTCTGTTGCGCTCTCCACTCCTTTGCTCCTCTGGCCATCTGCTGCTTTTTTTTTACCAGTTCCTCTCTTTTTCCTTGCCTTAAAGGAAATGCAGCCATACCATCACAAGTTAGCACAGGGGCGTCACTGGCGAGGTCAGATCGAGATTTAGGCAGGAGCTGGCAACTTGGGAATTGGACGGTAGTTTGTGAGCGTATTGGGTAGCGTTTAGTGAAGTATGATGCATTTGAGTGAAGGTCAGCAGATTGGAAGTTGGATGGGAAATACCAGCAGATGCTGAGTCAGACACCTTACTGTGCTGCCACTGGACAATGTGAAGTGTGTTACACTGTTTGAGAACACAGACTGAAACAGCTGCCATGAATTTTATTTATTCTTATGTTCCAACTCCCCCTTTGCATGAATTTTACATTCCATAGCCACTTTCTAACACACACTTGCAAAATAAACTTACTCTCTTGGTACACTTTTCACATACTATAGGAAATACTGTTCATTCAGTATGAGTTGCAGTTGAGAAAGTATGTTGGTGAAGCTTCTTAGCTGTATTGTCAAACAGGATTAGAACGGGAATGAAATAAAACAAAGAACTGACAACGCTGGCCATCTGAAACAAGAACAGAAATTGCTGGAGCGACTCAGCAGGTTTGGCAACATTTGACTTGATTTGAATTGATTTATTATTGTCTCTTTACCCAAGTAGAGTGAAAAGTTTTGTTTTGTGTGCGGTACAGGCAGATCTTAACATTCAAAGATCACAACATGATGGAACAGAGCGAGGGATACAAAGTTGCGACTGCAAAGAAGGTATGGAGAGAGAATCAGAGTTAATGTTTCGGGTCCAATGACCCTTCTTCAGAATCAAACCTTTCTTAAGAACCATTCTGACGAAATGTCACTGGACTTAAAACTTTAATTCTGCTTTCTCTCCACGCACGCTGTCAGATCTGCTGAGGATTATTACTGGGCTGACATAATTTCAAAAAAATTTGTACATAATCAAATGTGTTTTTATTTTGCTCTGAAATACCTTATATTGTTCCTGCTAACACTGTCAGCAGTGACAAAAAGGACCAAATTTCACCTGAGTGTAAAAGCTTGGCCTGTCTCATAGACCTCCTTTGAAAAACTGAATCAATTTGCACAGACAAGCAGCATGAACAGTGCAGAAAGCATTTTTCATTCGGTATTCAAAGAATCACAGAATCCTCAGTGTGGAAGCAGACCATTCGGCCCTTCGAGCCCATACTGCCCCTCAGAAGAGCATCCCACCCAGACACACCTCTTACCCTATCCACGTAACTTTGTATTTTCCCATGGCTAACCCATGTAGCCTGCACATCCCTGGTCACTATAGGCAATTTAGCATGGCCAATTCCCCCTAACCTGCAAATCTTTCCATATCTTTGGATATTGGCAAGAAAGATCATGCTGCTTGTTTGCTGATCTGTGGAGATTACATCATACATCATACATTATCGACTTTGCTGGTCCTCTGGTGATTCCTGGTAAGGTATTCCACTGGGCTTTTCATATCAGCACAAGTTAAATCCAGCTGAAGCATCATTTAATTCAGTTTAGCTCATTGATTTGGCAAGAAATGCGACAGGTTCTGCCTAAACCAGCTCTTCCTGACCTCCACCCTAAACTCATCTTTCACTAGTTTAGTTTGTATATCCTTGATTTATCATGGTACACCTTTATTTACTTTCCTACACAACAAATACCTTAGACCAAAATAAAAATAAAGAACTGCACATGCTGGAAATCTGAAACAAAAGCAGAAATTCCTGGAGAAACTCAGCAGGTCTGTCAGCATCTGTGGAGAGAAAGCAGAATTAATGCTTTGAATTCAGTGACTCTTCTTCAGAAGCCAGCACCTTACACACCTCTGCAAACCCCTATCTCAATTATCTCTTTTCAAAGCAGATGGATCTAGAGGTTCAGCGTCTTTTCTGTCAACTAAATTGACTGTCACAAGGAAGTAGCTGCTATTTCTCTGCCAGGGCTTGAATCTTCCATTTTTGTGGGCTCCACAAGAATAATCTGACCGGAATATTTTAAGGCTTAAGCATGATATTGTCTGGATTGTACTCTACAGGTTTAGCTATATTGCTGTAAAGGAGCTATATGGCTGCTTTAGTTACACTGTTCAGCAGTCTATGCCTCATAAGGAAACACATTTTCGACATGTCACATATTATATTTACAGTAAATACATATATGAGTATAAAGTGATGTCCAGTGAAGAGTACCCAGACATGCTACGTTATTACTATTTGCCAAGTGTTTCACAAACTGGACCAATTGCTAGCCTTGGGATATATGATATATATGATGAGTATGATGACTTTTCATTCGCACAATTAAGCTGCATATATATCTTGATCAGAGTATCGCTAAAACACATGAAGTAAGGATGAGTCCGTACCACAGTGTGAAGAAAGGTCATTAGATTATTGATAACTGTGTCCCAATCCAGATGGCAATGAATGGAACAAGACACAAATCTATTGCTTCAGAATTATTTTATGTATAGAATGCAGCACTAAGCAAGCAGTTCTTATCGTGCAGTGGGTAGTGCTCCTGCCTCCTTCTGAGCCAAAAGTTCTGGGTTGAAGTCCTAACCCAGGACTTTGTGGTGAAAGGAAGCATGTTTATAATGTGTCCAACTGGGCAGAGAATCAACTTGTAAGTCTTTCCAACACATAGCCCTGGCAACCAATAACAGTGGGATAGATTTCTGGTCAGTCATGTGGTGGGTACTATCACTATTCATCGCTTCCAGCCTATGAGATTTAGTACAAAGTGCATGTTGGATGGTTGATGTGGATCAGATTGGTGACAAAGGCATATGGTTCAGTCTCTGTTCTGGCTGGGCTGAATTTGAGAGCTATGTCCTTACTCCACAGCTGTGGTGCTGTGGGTTCGATATGCCTTCAGGAACAGATATACAGAAGACGAAGCAAAATTTAAATCTGTCTGCTTCCAACTTGCCAAGCCAGTGTCCCAGCAGTTCCTGTTTTGAGTAATGAAATTGACTACTTAACTGGTTAACCAAAGAACGACAAGAGCCGTTACCAGTTCCTGTTTACATGTTCTCAAAATATTTAATCAATCCATACCCTCCACCTGTTTATCCTTAATATTTGCAATGCAATTAACAGAACAGTTATGTGTGACACAAATGTAATAAAAGTGATGTCCAGTGATGAGCACCAGGCATGAGATATTATTATTGTTTGCCAAGTGCATCTCAAACTAGGCCAATTTCTTGCCTTGGGATCGCTTAATGGCCCAGTTTAAAATGTTTTGTAAAAAAAGACTCTGTTAATGATTATAGATCAATGCAAGTGTGTCCTACTTTGCCGACATCAATCAATACTTGAGATACAGTTCCTTAAGAACAGGTTTTCTGTCCAGTGGCTTGTGGATCATTGCATGAATCACACTATGTCCCCCATACCCTCCGCCCCTGACCCAAACTTATTGTGTAAACAATTTGCGATGTCAGTTAGCTGGGTTGGTTGGACAGCTGCTTTGCGATGCTGAATAACACCAACAGCATGCGTTCAATTCCCACACTGGCTGAGGTTACCATGAATGACTCTTCTCCTCAATCTCTCCCCTCACCTGAGGCATGGTGACCCACAAATTAAACCACCACCTGTTGTCTTTCTCTGTTTCATGAGAAAGTGATCCTCTGGTACTGTGTTACATGTAGGTGCCAATGTTTACACAATGCTGCAAAAGGGAAAATAACATGAAGCCCACTGCCTTAAAAAAGTCTTCCACACATTTAACTTTCCATTTGGCATAACTGTCCTGCGACTGTAGACATCTTCAGGATTAAGATTTTAGTTCATTCAGTCAAAGATTTACATTTTAAGCATTTTTTGTTTAGTGGAAGGTGGAACTCACTGTTAATAATGTTAGTGTGCAGACATTTAACATCTTCACCAGAGATATTTTAACAGGTGCATTAAATAATCTTTTTTATGTGGACCAAATAATCAAATTTTGAATTAATTTTCACCTTTTAATTCAACTCAGGACATGCAGATACAATGAATTACAACTGGAACTTCTTTGAATCCTGTAATAATAATTACTTTTCATCAAACTCATATGCTTGAGCATTAATGCCATCACAACCTATTGTACTGTAAAATAAGGAGAGACAGTGATGTTCAATACTCTACCTCAGGGCTACAATTGTACTATATTCAACCTACACATTTGGCACACTGTTGCCTGTATTGGTTTGTTCACAGCATATATAACTCTTCAGATCAGTCCACTTCAGCAGTATTTATAGAGTCATACAACATGGAAACAGACCCTTCCAACCAACTCGTCCATGTTGACCAAGTTTCCCAAAATAAACTAGCCCCACTTTCCTGAATTTGACCCATATCCCTCCAAACTTTTCCTTATCCATGCACCTGTCCAAATGTCTCTTATTTGCTGTAACATTTATCACTTCCTCTAGCAGTTCATTCCATAATGCACCACCCTCTTTGACAATAAGGCGTTGTTTGCAGAATTTTGCGTCTTACAATCAGGCAGATGTTAACACCCCTATTCCTTTCAGACTTATGATTAGCATCTCCAACATTTAGGTGACACATGACTGTATGCATGGTACAGATAGAACACTAATATAGCCACATTATGCTTAATCACCTGTTTCGTCAGTATTTTTCCATGAAAAATTTTACAAGCTTTACAAAACATTGCTTGCTGTAAGCCATCACTTTGAATGATTCTCACATCAACATATTTTATGCTTTATCACTGCAGTCACATTTTTGATACCAATGAATATAAGAAACACGTTCTCAGTGACAATTTCTGCACTGTTTGAATCTCATTAATTCAGTTCCAACACACTAGTTGCAGTCAAGACACACAAGAAGTTGCTCTACTTAATGCATCAGGATAACCACAAGCTGTCCCTGTCTCCTTAATATTTCACACTAGATTAAGCAATGAACGTCTGCTCCCGGTGAATTCACTAGCATGCTGTGTTTTTGCCCTTTCACATCCGCTTACCTCCAAAGTGAGCTTTCTGTGACGCTCCCAAGGTTGTAGTCATACAACTTTGTAAGGATTAGAATCACCTGAAAGAGAGAAGATTAGAATTAGACTTCAAACATTGGCCATCACCAATGCAATTGGCATGACTCATTGGATAATGTATTGGTTGTTGCAAAGAACATTAAGGTAGAAAAATTAATTCCAAGAAGTCCAACAATTAAAACATTCATTGTAATCTACCAAAGAAGTGCTTTAGATTGTATTCTCTGTAGCTATGCTGATTATTGTCAGAAAATATCTCTACTTTACTGGGTTCCCAACTAGTGAGAAAACAGTTGTTTCTGATTTTATGCATCACAATATCCTAAAAACCACCATCAGATTTCTATAGAGCATCTGAGGAGCCGGAAAGTCAATGTTTCAGGCCTGGATCCTACATCAGAACCTGGTGAAGGGTCTAGATCCAGAGCATCGACTTTCCTGCTCCTCAGATTCTGTCTGATCTGCTGTATTCCGCCAGCTCCACATTTTATCGACTCTCACTTCCAGCACCTGAAGTCATTTCTATCTCTCAGACTTGTTTACTAGGACACAAGACAAGGAAAATAATATTCCATAATAATTCATCATATGTTTCCGGCTTTGATCCAAATGCTTGTTTCTTTTTCTAACAATAAATTACTTACGCTTATTTATGTGAAAGCATTTCATCTAACTAATGACTTTGAAATGCCATGACTCTTGCTGTCCTAGCTATGGTTCACTTCGTAGCTTTTATTTTCTGACTCAGACATATGAGTTCAAGTTCCATTTAGGAGAACAGAACACAAATTGAATGGGCTGTCAGGGACATAGTCTTTCAGATGAAAAATTAAAATCTAGGCCCAATCTACCATCCACGCTGGACACAAGAGATCCATATTATTTTGAAGAGGAGCAAGGTAATTACATCATGTGTCCTGATCAATATTTATCCAACAAAGACAGCACAGTGGCTCAGTGGTTAGCACTGCGGCCTCACAGTGCCAGGATCCTGGGTTTAATTCAACCCTTGGGCATGTCTGTGTGGAGTTTGCACATTCTCCCTGTGTCCCTGTGTTCACTTCGGTTTCCTCCCACAGTTCTAAAGATGTGCAGGTTAGGGTGGATTGGCCATGCTAAATTGTACATAGTGTCCAAGGGATGTGCAGGCTGGGTGGGTTAGCCATGGGAAATACAGGGATGGGTTGGGTCTGGGTGGGATGATCTTCGAGGGGTTGGTGTGGAATTGACAGGTTGAATGACCTGTTTTCACATGGGAGGGATTCGATGATGATCTTCAAAATCAATTATTTGCTCCGTATTACTATCTGTGGGAACTTGCTCCGGGCAAATCAGCTGCTGCATTTTTTACAACAGTCACTCTATATCAAAAATGCTTCCCCAGCTGTAAAGTGCTATTGGATGGCCTGCAGATGTGTAAAGCACAATAAGTAGGCAAAGATTCCCCATGAGATAAAGAAGTGGCCATTCGTCTGTTTTCTCCTGCTGTCTTAGTTCATTGTGGAATAATGTTTGGGATACTCCCTGATTTTTCGATAGTGTTACTGGATCTTCTCATATTCACTCAAAACGCAGGAAAAAGCAGCCAGATGAGATGACGGTTCACTTTCTCACTTTTTCATATCAATATCAATTTTAATGTTTCTTTGCATTCACCTTAAAACCTCAGTTTAACATCTCATAAATAGCGCAGGTTTCCTGACATTACTGCACACAAGTTTCAGCCTAAATTATGTGCTCAGATCCCTAGAGTGGTTCTTTGAACCCATAACATTGACTTTTAAGTGAGGATGTTGTCACCATGTCAAGAGAGAGCAGGCAGATCTCAACTGAATTGAAGTTTAAAAGATCACTACGTTCAGCCGAGTCGCTGCAGTCTATTAAAAATCACAAAGCTTGGGGATTATTTTAAATTTATCTTCACTGCATTTCCACTGTCAGTTGGAGGTAATATGATACCTCTTCTCTAAGTGCACCTCAAATGACATTATACTGAGCCGACATTACATAATCTGTTACGTACATAAGCCTGTTGATGCAAACTATATAATCGGTTCATTTAAAAAAGAAGTTTCTGTAAATAAATACATATGTTAAAAGGTTCCAGTAATGAAGGTTTTTTTTAACCTGATTGCATATGCTCTAACTCATAGTCAATTCTGCATATTGCCACTGTAACTTGTATCTTGCTAAAGAATGTAGGACATTAGAGACACAGGAAAAGGCACTTTCCATTAAATATTTATCTCTAAAAAGCTGTCTGTAAAAGTGTCACACTGTGTACTACAGGGCAAACATAATGAGAACCAAGTACAGGACACGTGGTACACATCTCTCTGGAGAGACATGGATCAAAGTATCTCCAAAACAACAAAGCATTGCAGACAGAGAATCAACACTATTAACAAAGGCCCAGCCACTCAGGGAATCTCAAAGTCAAGCAGTGGAGATGAGTTGATACAGCTAACCTTTTTACAGGAGGACAGGATTGCTGACATTTCCCTGCTTCTGAAATTTCTTTCCAGGCAAAATTTGATTGCAGAAAATGGGCGCTGGGGATCACAATCTATATTACACCCATGGCCCCTACCTCCAAAGCAGAAAGCATGCCAACTTTCTGCTATTGCTAATTTGCACGATCACAGGCAGCAATAAATATGCGTTTGACTGACTGCAGTTGAAGGCCCAGATTTGTGTGAGGCTATCAACCCTTAAGCCATATGGCACCACTGAAAGCTTTGGTGCATGCTGACTGAAGCAGTACTGTTGCAAAAAGTTAAGTTACCTGACATCGTGTATTCTCATATCTTAGGGCGAGGCGATGGCTTTGTGATATTATCAAAAGACGATTACTCTAGAGACCCAAGTTCTGGGAACCCAGGTAAAAATCCCACCATGGCAAATAGCGAAATTTGAAGTCGATAAAAATCTGGAACCTCATTTGTTGGAAAAGCCCATCTGGGTCATTAATGTTCTTCTGCGAAGGAAACTGCCATCCTTACCTGGTCTGGCCTACCTGTGACTCCAGACCCACAGCAATGTGGTTGACTCTCAACCACTCTCTGAGCAATTAGTGATGGGCAATAATTGGCTGCTCAGCCAGTAATGCCCAGGTCCTATGAGGGAATTTTAAAAGATAGCCAAACCCCATAAGCTGCACTTGCTTATCGATGCACCACATTTCCATCACTAAACCAGCAATAATCTCTGTTAACCACTACTCGTTCAGTGCTTCATCTCCCCTTCATATACTGGAGCAAGACTTAATCACACATCCCAGAGTTTGGCAGACTCTGTGCTATTCCATCATGACAACCGCATCATTCAAAACACATTCACTGAAGTACTACCCTCCCCCTTGAATGACAAATCGGTGTGTAACACAAGGCAACGGGAGTGGACCTGTTGTGGGCAGGAATGACTATGTGACTGAAGCAATTGAGTTCCTCATTTCTTATGTTCTTTATCTTATACAGCTTGCTCCCCATTCTAAAATCTCCTCAGATTTGTGAGCTGCAGAAAGGTGAGCATGTATATCTTGCTTCTACTCAATTCACTCCAATGTCTTCCACTCCTCAGATATCCAAACGCTGAAATGGGTACAAGAAGAGGAGAATAAACGAGCATAGAACAGAGTCAAGCCATTCGGCCCATTGAGCATGCTTTGCCATTCACAACAATCATGGCTGATCATTTGTGTTGAAACCACTTTTGTGTAATATCTCCACAACACTTGACATCACTAGTTTCCATAAACCTATCCATTTTAGTCGTGAAGGTGCTCAATCGTTGAGCTTCCATAGCTCTCTGCATTGGAGATTTCCACATGTTTATCACCTGCTAAATAAAGAAATTCATCCTCATTTCAGCCTCAAATAACCTGCCCTTACTCTGAGATTATGTCTCCTGGTTTCTGATTTCCAGCTCAAGGAAACATCCAATCTACCTCCGTCCTGATATGTCCTGGTATCATTTTGTCAGTTTCAATGGGTTTAGCCCTCATTCTTTAAAAAGATAGGGAATACTAATGTAGTTTCCTTGACCTTTCCTCCTAAAAACTATCCCACCATCCAAGCGTTTATTCTCGTGAATAATCCAAAACCACACCTAGCACTCCAGGTGAGGTCTGACTAAGTCTCTATGCAACTGTTGCAAGACAACTTTACTCCTGAAGTCAAATCCTATGAGACAAAAGCCAACATACCATTTGTCCTCATAACTGCTTGCTGTAACTGCATGCTAAATTTTAGTGATTGATGGACAAGGACACTCTGGTCCCTTTGAATACCCAGACTTGATAACCTCCCACCATTTAAGAAATATTCCAAATTTCTGTTTCTTTTTGATTCAACTAAAGCTATTAATAACTTTTCACTTGATCATATTATATTCCATCTGCCACGTACGAGCCCATTCACTTAGCCTGTTGATGTCCTTTTGATGTCTTTTTGCATCCCCCTCAGAACTTATATTCCCACCCAGAGATAATAGGTACTGCAGATGCTGGAGAATCCAAGATAACAAGGTGTGGAGCTGGATGAACACAGCAGGCCAAGCATTGGCCTGCGATAGGGACTGCTTGGCCTGCTGTGTTCATCCAGCTTCTCACCTTGTTATCTCTTATATTCCCACCCAGTTTGGTGTCTTCAGTGGGATGTGGAAATATTAAAATTCATCCCCATATGCAAATTGTTTCTGTAGACTTCTTGAGTAGCTATGGATTGAGCACAGATCTTTGCAATATCCTAATAGTAACAGTCTGCCATCCTGAGAATGATCTGTTCATCCCTACTGTATGACTTCTATCTGTAAACTAATTCTCAATCCATACAAAGATATTTCTTCCAACCACATGCACTCTATTTTCATTTACTCACTGCCTCTGTGTGCCATTATTGAAAACCTTCTGAATAGCTACTAGCTCGTCTTTACTAATGTTACATGTAATATCCTCTAAAACTCCAACATGCTAGTCAAACATGATTTTATGCTCATCAATCTATATTGACTCTGCCTGATTGTACCGTTCTTTTCTAAATTTGAAATTCTAAATTCTATTTCTTTTTCTCTCTGTTTTCTCGTTTTTTGCCCTTTGCGTTTTCTCCTCTATTTTAGTTGCCTCCTGTTAAAGAGCTCAGTTGTGGCAAAGGCATCAGAAGTTGGTGAGTAGGCCCAGTAGTGGGGACTTGTGCCGGGGACATTAGATTCCAATTTGGGTTCTCAGCGGCTTCTGCACCATCGAGGCGATCCTAGCACCGACCCAAGGCCAAAGTTGCACAAGTGGGTTTGGGTTCCAGGCGATGTCTGCATCCAACACAGATCCACAAAGGTGACAGTGGAGATAAGTTTGGGCCCAGCATGTCACCCAGCTGCTGCTTTGGTGAGGTGAGCCCAAAGTGCACTCATAGTGGCAGCAGAGTTGGGTTTGGGCTGGCATTGTACCTGGCAGCATCAGTGGCATCTACATTGGCAAGGTCCACCAAGGACTCATAGTGACAAGGGAGTCAGTGAAGGCAAGGTGATGCTGTAGTGTGGGCACTTGCTTTCCAGCAATGGTGGTGCAGTGAGGGGAACTTGTGTCTGGCATGAGGCAATTGGCCTATGGCACAGCACCAAGAAGGATGGCAAAATTGAGCACAATTTCTTCATTTCTTTATTTTCCTGCCTTTATATTCTATACTTTGGTTTATTTTTCTGTGTTTTAAGATTGTGTTGGAGAGCAGCAACACGGTACAACACTTTTCACTGTATTTTGTAACAAAATGCGCTTGACAATAAATAAATAAATAAAATAAAATCAATGACCTGCTACCACCTTCGGTGTTATAAATTCTAACATCTTCCCTACTGTTGATGTGAACTCTGTGGTCCTCGATTCTCCATTTTTCCATTTTCTCCTTTCTTAAATAGTGAGGTTACATTTGCTTATTTCCAGTCGGTGGATCGTTTCCAGAACCTATGGAATTCTGAAAGATAAACGCTAATTTATGCACTGTCTCTTTTTCCACCTACTCTCTCATATGAAGCTTATCTGGTCTCAGAGATTTTTCAATATTCAATGCGGTTAGCATTTCAAGTACTATTTCTGTGCCAATCTTAATTTCGTTTTGTGCCTCAGTTTCACAAATCCCTTAGTCACTTTGTAAGATAACTTCACAGTGGTCAGTATTCACTCATCAGTCACCATTTATTTACATGTGAATAGTCCTTGACTATAGTATTACCTTATATGAAGTCAGCTCTCAGAGTGTCAGCATCTCTGACGCTCCCCCTTTTGCTTGTCAGTCAGGGTTCCCTTACTGAGCCAAATTAACAGCCCTGACTGAGGAACTCATATTCTAAAACGTCCAGCTGGCTGACCTCATCAGAATCACTGTACCTTTTATTTCTGGAAGACTTTCTAAATCGTAAGAATGTAAGAACTAGGAGCAGGAATAGGATCAGAGATAAAAGGTGCTGCAGATGCTGGAGAAGGGTTTAGGCCCGAAACGTCAAGTTTTCCTGCTCCTATGATGCTGCTTGACCTGCTGTGTTCATCCAGCCCCATGCTTGTTAGCAGGAATAGGATATTCAGCCCCTCGAGCCTGCTCCAGCATTCAATACGATCTTGCTGATCTCATCTTGGCCTCACCTCCACTTCCCTGCCCATTCTCCATAACCCTTCAACTCTGTTACTAATTAAAAATCTGTCCATCTCCTCCTTAAATTTACTCAACGTCCCAGCATCCACCACACTCAGGGGGAGTGAATTCCACAGATTCATGACCCTTTGAGAGAGGTAATTTCTCATCTGTTTCAAATCTGTTACCTCTTACACTAAAACTATGACCTCTCATCTTAGATTGCCCCACTTGAGGAAACATCCTCCCTATGTTGACTTTTTTCAATCCCCTTGAGCATCTTATGTACCTCAATGAGATCTCCTCCAAATTCTATGAAAACAGACGTGAAAAGAGATGTCATGGACCCCTAACATTTCTCTGCTATTTCCCTCTTGTCCACTATCCATTGCCCTGGCCTCAGCTGTAATCGTTCGACTTCTGCATCCTCGCTAATCTTTTTCTTTTCAAATCCCTAAAGAGGCATTTAGAATCCTCACTAGTTTTCATTCATCATTTCTGTTCTCTATTTAATCATTTTCTTGGTCACCCTTTTCTGGGGTAGTCAGAAGCATAATTGAAGGCCGAGATAAAGGGATTCCACAAGGCTGTATCGGCTATTTTTGATTTGTAAATTTGGTAGCATCAATATTCCCTCTAAGCTGCACAGGGGCTGTGAGCAAGTACTCCAAGGTCATACAGACTGTGATTAGAGTCAGCATATTGATTGTGGGAATCGACTTCCAGTTCCAGACATTGCTGTCGCACACGGGGCTCAGAGTCCTATGTAGCCAGAGAGGAAATTCAAGGGAGCGCTGGTTGGAATACTCACCTGATGGGGACTTTTCATTTGGCCTTATGGTTGAGTGGTCACAGGAATGGTCGATGACAGAGGGAAATGGGTTTCTTAGATTATTGCTGAACAGGGAAGCAGTTTGCGTTTGCTGTTAGTACATTCAAAGTAGCCATTTACTGGCAGTAACAGTCTTGTCAGTCCATTCCTCTTGCTCCTCCCACAGCTAGTGCCTGCACAGTAGCTAAAAAGAGCTGAGATCGCATTGTGTATTGGTTATGCATCATGCAGCGGACAATTGTCTTCACGCAGTGAGTGGTGGGTGCGCGGAATGTGCTGCCGGCAGTCGTAGTGGAGTCAGTTACTTTAGAGACTTTTAACCGACTCCTGGATAGGCATATGGAGGATAGTAAAATGTGGGGTATGCAGGGTAGTTTGATCTTAGAAGGATAATAGGTCAACACAACATCTTGGGCCAAAGGGCCTGTGCTGTGCTGTTCTATGTTCTATGAATCTTTACAGCCATCCATCCAAGTACTGCAAGGGTCCACCAGAGTGATCCAGGCAACTGGAGTGTTGTTTCAGCACATGACTGTGTTGTGTTCGTTGCTTATGTTACATGCATGCTCTCCGTGTGTGTATGCATTGTGAACCAGGGACATGAACCATGTCATCAGTGCTGAATAGATTAATGACTTTCAAATGGTCCTGAAAGGAGAACCATCAACATTACTTTTCTAGCATAGTTCCTTGACAATTGGCACCGTTGAGGTGCATTCAAGACAATGAATTGAAGTAAAGGGAGGAAAGTTATTGAAAATGTCTTGTAAAGTGGTTCCTCGTGCAGAAAGTGATATAGATGATAAATTGGAAAGCAATTTATTTCTAACCCTGTTGCAATGTAAAAATTCAACTGTGACATTTGATTCATTGCCTTAAGTACTCTGAAGCATACTTGTAGGTTTCAGGAGCACTACTATTCCATTACTTTGTGAAGCAACACTGCATTTTGATCTTTATTTGGAACCAATTCTGAAGAAGGGTCACTGTACTCCAAACATTAACTTTGCTTTCCTTCCACAGATGCTACCAAACCTGCTGAGTTTCTCCAGAAACTTCTCTTCCTGTTTGTTACAGACTTCCAACATCCACAGTTCTTTGTTTAACGTCACTGTGTTTCAATCCACCGATTGACCATTTGGAGTTACTGTGGGATGAGGATGTGATGCTTCATCATCCTCCACTAGTGGGCACAATTGTGATAAAATGGAAAGCAAGAACCAATGGACTCCACTTACTGTGCTGCTCAATATCTATCCAAAACATGCAAGACGCTTGTTCCAATAGGAGAAATCAATGCTGCAGGAGGATACAGTCAGAAAGAAGTGAAATAAAATTTAAATTATGTCCGCACTATTTCCCAGCTGCAACATCAGATCCAGACACATCCGTCAATAAGCCCAATATTATAGGTGACTAAGAGAGGAAGATGGACTTACTAGTTATGGGTTATATTTTGTCCCCAGTTTCTGGCTCTAACATGATTGGAAATTCCCATATTTAGTTGGGCGGCATGATGGCTCAGTAGTTAGGACTACTGCCTCATATTACTAAAGACCTGGGTTCAATTCCACTCTCAGGTGACTGTCTTTGTGGAGTTTGCACATTCTTAGCGTGTCTGCGTGTGTTTCCTCCCACAGTCCAAAGATTTGTAGGTTAGGTGGATTGGCCATGGGAAATGGTGATATGCTCTTCCAAGGGTTAGTGTAGATTTGATGGGCAGAATGGCCTGCTTCCACACTATAGGGATTTGTTGATTTATGAACAATTGTTGGTGGAGTGGAAGGTGGGAAGGAGATGAAGGTCTGGACTACTGAGAGGTCTGTGGGAGGAATGGATTACATCACAGGATGACTGTGTTGACCCTCTATTGCTTTTCCAGCTACAAATAACATCAGTGCTCCATCCAGGCAGATGGGCTGAAGGATCCACATGCACTACAGCTCCAATTTGGCGCAAGGTGATCAAAGGCTCCAGCTGTTAACCAACCATAGACAAACTCTGCTACAGACACTGCCAGCGAATGGGATTACTTCGGCCTTCACCCTTGCTGTCCAAAAGGCTCAAAGAAGACATTGCCATGTTGCTCCCTGCTGATGGTAACCCTGCAGCCCACTTCACCCTCCAGCATTTACTCATTGCCTCAATTTCATGCCCCAATGCACAATTCCCTTTCACTTAACATTTATTTGAAACCTCCTTCTGCGTCTCTGATTATGCTGCGACCACCCCAATAACACCAACATTGACTGAATGATTAAAAAAAACTTACATCGAATCTTTGAAAGGTGCTTCGAAAACCAACATTTTGCAAGGAAAGCCACCGCCTGCTTTTGGAGATATCATTATACAAGTTTCAAACCGTAGGCCCTCCCCGAGGTGACAGGGCAGATCTCTGATTGCCAGAATACTTTTGGCCAGTCTATTCTAAAGATTCCAAACATTAACCATCTTGACATCACGGTAGCATGCCAGGTTACCTCGGGCGAGAAATTACTTTCACGGATAACTGTGGAAAAACTTCTACTCGTGTTTGGAAAGATTTTATTTCTGATGCAAGATCTCTCCACAAATACAGTTAAACCTGCAAATTGTTACCAACATTGTCGATATTTATTATGGACCACTGAAAAAGAAGCTTTCAGCTTCAGTGGGGCTGTTTCAGTGAGTCTCTCAGATGCGTGCTTTGTAGCTAATACTGGTTCAGGTGAAGCTGAACCTCATTTATGCAGCAGCATTAATAATATATCCCCATTGAGAAGCTTCATCAACACAGCTCCATAGCCTGTGAACTTTTGAAACAATATAGCTTCCCCCACTTACAATTCTAAATGTCACTAATCCCCTTGTATTCCCACGTTCAACATGTTGTGCATAGAATCCTGTTAAACAGCAGAAAGGTTCCCAGGGAGTTGTGAGGACAATCCTGGGTCAGCTTCCTATTCCTGAGCATAGACACTCTTGTGCATTCTGAGAAGCAGCCAGCCCACTACAGGTCAATACTCCACCCCACCAGAGCCCACGACAGACTCACATTCCACCCCACCACAACCCACTACAGATTCACATTCCACCCCACTACAACCCACTACAGATTCACATTCCACCCCACCACAGCCCACTACAGACTCACATTCCACCCCACTACAACCCACTACAGACTCATATTCCACCCCACCACAACCCACTACAGACTCACATTCCACCCCACCACA
>JAHRHZ010000139.1:1738406-1776386 GCA_024137785.1 Ginglymostoma cirratum
CTACAGACTCACATTCCACCCCACCACAGCCCACTACAGACTCACATTCCACCCCACCACAGCCCAGTACAGATCAATGCTCCACCCCACCACAGCCCAATACAGATCAATACTCCACCCCACCACAACCCAATACAGATCCACACTCAACACCATTACAGCCCAATACACACCCACATATCACATCATCACAGCCCAGCACAGATCCATACTCCACCCCACCACAACGTAGTACACACCTACACTCCACATTATCAAAACCCAAGACAGGCCCACACTGGACACCACCAGAGCCCAGTACAGACTCCATACTCTACCCCACCACAGCCTGCTACACACTCTGACCCCCACCCGATACTGACCCCAGTACAGACTGCATACCTGCCTCAGCGGAGACAGGTATCAGAGCATCAACCCCACTTTCTGCCTCCTCTTTATTGCTATTCAGTTTCCTGGTTTCGGTGTTATGAAGGATATTGAATGGTTGGACAGATCATTAATTGTCTGGTCAAAGTGACAGTGCTGTGCCAAAAGATTCTTGGGAGCAGAAAGAAGCCATTTGGTCATTTAAGACTTGGTCATGAGCCTCTGTTTCCAGCCCTGCTTCCCCAGTGTGATGGCCAGTATCTATGAAGCAGTCATCACTTAGGGTATGAAGTTTGTACAACAGACAGATAGCTGCAGAAAACAGAGCCAATTGGAAGCTGCCACTCACCTTCCTGTTTAACCCACATGACCTCCCAGATTTTCTTGTACTTTATAGTCACTTGCCTGTCTCTGTTGAACAAAGTTGGATGCACTTTAGCATTTTTTACATAACAATATGCATAACATATACTACAAAGAATTCAGTTCTTGTTGAGAAAGATATCTTGAAGTTTATTTACAGCACGACATAGTTATACGGCTAGCACAGACATACACACAGGCAGAATCATACTATGTTTTGGCTGAATGCATGTCACTTTGGGTTTCGTGGAGTGATTCTCAACATGGGGCAGTTGAGTTTCCTCACTGTATGTTTCCAAAGTCACCATTTTAATTGCCATTTGAGCCATCATGGTAAGAATCAAATCTTATTTCACCCTATCTCATCAAAAGCCATTCCCAAAGCAACTTGCCATCTCACTGGAGATCCCTGAATTGATCAGCATAACCCCCGCCTCCGCCCCAGCACTGGTGCCATCTTTAAAAGGCCATTATGCACCCAGACAATAACAGTCAGCCTGGAGCTTCCCCCTTGCAGCTCCCAGACAATGCCCACAAAACAGGGCACTGTTTTCCATGGACATGGCAGACAGGGAGAAAGCTGTACCCTGTCTTGCGGGCTTTGCCCTAGAGCTCAGCTGGATGGGATGGTGCATAGATGGGTCTTTCTGTTATTCTAGGACCAGCAGAGGAGGCCACGACTCCAGTCTATGCCAGCCTGGCCCACGCTTGACTGCCATGTTGGACCAGTCTCAACCATCTGGAGGCAGAAGATCAATATTCTTCTCCACTCCACCAGTGTTAGTGCCATCATCTCTTCTCCTTTATCTCACACTCACTCTACCTCTTCTACCAAGGCCTGTGGTCTACCATTCTGACTATTGCCTGCAACACCTTTCCCACTCACCCTCACCCACTCTAAACTGTGACACTACTAAACCTGCCATGCTAACTCACAGATGGGAAACCGTCCACCCAACCTGAATCAATAGTAATAGCTCTGCCGCCCACTTTCCTCTTCTGTCAAACCTGCATAATGCTCATTCCAGGAGTATAGAAGCTCACAAAAGGGTGGAAAGAGTCAAGACGGGTGGTGTGTTCCCTGCCAACCAGTTCCTTACCTATTGTGAGCCGAGAATCCTGGCTCTGACTGTCCCAGCAGCCCTTGGGCTAATATCCCAGGCTGCCCTTTCTTTATTGTTCCAGACTCCTCTGAGTGAAGGTTAGCTCCATTGCCTGGACTGAGACCTCCTGACACCAGTAGCATGCCTCCTGACCATGTGTCTGCACTAAATGGCATGACAAGAAAGCAGTAATATCTCTGGCTGAGGGGTCACAGTGCAAAAGGACAGCACAATGCTAGGTGGAGATGCTGTGACCATTCAGGCAGGCTCAGAGTGAGTCAGTGCAATGGCAATGAATGAAGAGCCCAGAGATGCAGCCTTCTCCAGTCCATCAGCTGGAGGCTGACAAATGTCAGATGCCAATGTCTGTGGATATTAGGCATACGTGGCTAATTTCCATGGACCATGCTCTGAGATGTTGATGCCCGGTGCCCACCAAGGATGTCCTTTATTGCAAATGACAAGCTGAACCCACCCAGATCCTACTCTGGATTCCAGTTCAAGCTTCTCCGATGCCCTGTTTGTTTAATGAGATTGGCAAGATCGTAGCCTGTGCCAAGTTCGGTGGTAGACAAGCATTAAAGAGCATTATTTGGCAACTTGCTAGTCTCTGGTGAGAATCTAACCATGCTGCTCGAGCAAAGTGGGACAGCTGTGATAAATGATCTCATTGTGGAGCCAACCACCTTGCCTGACTTGAGCACCCAGCTCACTTTAGCTCATGTTGCTCAAAGCTCAGTAAGATTCTACCTGTATATTGAGCTCTGTGTTTACTGATAGAACATAGAACATAGAACATTACAGCGCAGTACAGGCTCTTCAGCCCTCGGTGTTGCGCCGAGCTGTGAAACCAATCTGAAGCCCATTAAACCTACACTATTCCACTATCATCCATATGTTTATCCAACGACCATTTAAATGCCCTTAAAGTTGGCGAGTCTACAACTGCTGCAGGCAGGGCATTCCATGTCATTACTACTCTCTGAGTAAAGAATCTACCTCTGACATCTGTCCTATATCTATCACCCCTCAATTTAAAGCTATGTCCCCTCGTGCTAGCCATCACCATCCGAGGAGAAAGGCTCTCACTGTCCACCCTATCCAATCTTCTGATCATCTTGTATGTCTCTTGTAATGTTACTGAACATTACATATTGCTCAAAAAGGACACTTTTATCTTGTTCTCATCAGAATATTTTGCAAGAATACAAATTCAAGGACAAAACAAACGCTTGTACAGTATATGGGGAAATATGGTTAACTGCTTGGTTAATAGAGGCCTTGTCACAGACGGTGCAAGGTTTAATGTTGAAGCTCAGATAACAGCCAGGCATTGTTAAATATCAAACCAGCAGGCTGGGTCTGACCGGTCAGGCCATTGCCCTGAGAAATAAACTAGTAAATGGCTCTCACCTATTAATTTGAGTTGAAACGAGTGCAGTGCTTGTGTGTGCATGTATTTTTTCTCAGCAGTACTCCAGTTCTGCAGCAAACGACTGTTTATATGTATGACATACATTTAGCTGACTGACTGAAGACATTACACTGACAGCAATGCCCAGAGAGAGTGACTGAAAGTGAGATGGGTACCATTAGACCAGAATGTCACACTTTGTGATGCCATGTAACAGTCTTAAAGGTAAAGGCCTGAGTGATGCAGAATCTATGCCATAACACAGCAAAGATGTGCACAAACATTCTGGGGCTGCTAGGCACTCATCAGTCGAAGCATTTGCAGAGCAATGGTGGAGTAGTGGTGAGTACAGCTACCTTCCAAGCAATTGACCTGGGTTCAATTCCATTGCAAGGTTCCAATTTTCACCCTATGATCTGTATGCCATTGCTTACTATGCAGCCTGTACTGCTCACAAATAAAGCTGTACCTGGGTATACGTGACTACAATAAATCAAAATCAATGCAGAAAGAGCATATTAATCTTTGTATACTCCTAGTAGTTTGACACCATCATTCAGTATGCCCAAACCTGTTGCAGTGTTTCCAATGGTGAGTTTGAGTGTTACAAAACTGGCTGTAAAAAGTTAGACCAATTTTGGAGTTCATTACTGAAGAGGCTATAGCATACCACAGTCACCGTTGTTTCAAATTGCATACCTTTTATGACCGCAAACAGCCAGCAAATTGGGCGGTCGCTTCACTCAATTTTACTCAGTTTGTAAATGTACAAAGTAATGTAGCAGTCATTTCCCTACAGTTTCAATGCGTGCTTTTAACTTTGCTGGGAAAATATAAATGAAAGGTCAGTTCACTGAGAAGGTCGAAAATAAAGTAAGCAACAGGAAGACAAACTGAGAAGCAACTAGGCATTCCCAACACTGGGTTTTAAAACAAGAAACAATTAGTTAAAATAATCCAGGCACGACAAGGCTCTTGAAACGCTGGCCTTTATCAGAGAAGAGAATAATATTCTTCATTTATCTAGAGCTTTGATCAGACCTACTTGGGAATATTGCATTCAGCACTGTGCACCAAACTTGGGAAGGATACAATGACCTTGGAAAGGATCAAAGCAGATTCACCAAAACTGTGCAGGGACTTAAAGGTTTATATTATGAGGACAGGTTATATTGATGTGGCCTGTCATTCCTCGAGTTTGGAAGATTAAGTGGTGATCTGACTGAAAGTGCTTGAAGTACTGACCAGATTTGATGAAGTCAATCCAGAGAAATTATTTCCTCTGATGGGGAAAGCTTAAAATTAGAAAGCGACCATTCAGAAGCAAAAGCAGGAATTATTTTGTCACATGTAGAGTAATAGAAATCTGGAACTTTTGTTACGTTACTTCACTAAGCTGTGTACCTTTAAGACAGCTACATGACATTCTAGTATTCTGCTTTCAGTCACTCTGTCTCACACAATGGAGTCAGTGTTATGTGTCCAGTAAGTTATTTGTAATTGGTGTAGCAGAAACAGTGTATTAGCACAGAAGCCAGAGTGTCTGGTCAGCATGGACGAGTTGGACTGAAGGGTCTGTTTCTGTGCTGTACAGCTCTATGACTCTATGACGCTATATATAAACCTGAGCTATCAGAGCGGTAATTATTAGCATTTTCAATTAACTTCAGGACGTCTGTCCCAGCATAAACTCAGTCAGGGTAGTGCATGATGGTCAGTTAGCTCAGTTAATTGGATAGCTGGCTTGCTACCACAAAGCCAATGCTTACTGCAAGGGTTCAATTCCTGCACTGACTGAGGTTATCATGAAGGTTTTGCATTTACGACCTCCTCATTCAGCTGAAGAGTAGTGACCCTCAGGCTAAGCCACCACTATCTGCTGCATCTCTGAGAGAGGAGAATGGGGTTATGCCAACCCTAGCCTTGCCTTGTGTGTGAACTAACTTTTAAGGAGCACTCAGACAATTTTGTACTGGTGTTTAACCCAAGAAGCCGCACCAACTCTCCTTACCTAGGCCAGATGGCCTACTCCTGCTCCTAGTTCTTATGTTCTTATGTACCCAAAACTCTGTGGGATCAGAGATAATTTGAGCTTTAAAAACTGAGATTGACAGATGTTTGTGACATAATTATATCCAGGGATATAGAGCAAAGCCATATCAAAGGAATGGAGGTGAAGATCAATCATTATCAGAGAGTCATAGAGATCGACAGCATGTAAAAAAGCCCTTCGGCCATTGAGTCTGTGCAAGCCAACGCACACACTTAGCTGCTCGAGTCCCATTTCCCAGCACTTGACCCTTGTATGCCTTGGCATCACAAGTGCACATCTAAACATTTCTTCAATGTGATGAGGGTTTCTGCCTCTCCCACCCTTACAGGCACTGGGTTCTAGATTCCCATGACCCACTTGGTGAAAAAACTTTTCCTCACATCTCCTATAAATCTTCTGCCCCTTGCCTTAAATCGATGCTCCCTGGTCATTACTCCCTCCATCAAGGGGTAAAGTGCCTTCCTGTCTAGCCTATCTGGGTCCCTCATAATTTTATAAATCTCAATCATGTCCCCTCTAAATTTCCTCTGCTCTATGGAAAACTACCCAAGTCTGTCCAATCTTTCTCCAGAACTGAAATTCTCCAGCCCCTGCTAAATTGCCTTTGCACCCTTTCCAGTGGTATCACATCCCTCCTACGATCGTCTAGAATGGACAGGATTGACTGGTTCAACTGAGTCCTATTTCTGCTGCTCAGGAGAAAATCTTACATAGCTATAACAGAGAAGTGAGAACCAGTGAACTTAACACATGTAGTATGCCAAAACCTCATAGGGCCCAATTATATTAATGGGGGTAGATGCACAGTAATCTATACATGGCTTTTCACCGAGGTCTCAATCCATTAATGCTTCGGAAAGTATCACTCATGATATAGATCAATTATGCTCACACTGTTTTGCTCGATTCTCCTATGTGGTATTTTTCACAACGTTTGTGATCCCTTCAGTGTGGGCCTTCAATGTTCACAAATGATCCTCAGTAGAAAAAGTTCTGTGACTTACTGGCTGACTAAATATCTCAAGAATATAAATACGCTTTAGCTCATGTAGTCTCTCATGCACACCCAGTGACAACCTGACAGGATAATAGAAGGGAAATGGTCTGAACAAATATATGAGTTTGAACGCATCATTAATAATTCATTTTTAATAAACTGCTCAACAGGAATTCATATGTCTACACCTATCCTTCTGTTCTGCAGCAATATTTCATTGTATTTTTCGAACTTCAACAAAAATGTCTAAATAAAAACTGCTTATTTAAAACTAGTACTTTATAGAAGGGAAGTTTAGAAGATACAAGAGAAAAACAGCCACCCCAAGCTGTTCCATCAATTAAATAAAATCTGTCCTGCGAACTTCTGCCTTAAATCCCTCTCCCTAATCCCACCTCACGTTCAAAAAGAAATGCAAGGAGCTAATGGAATTCTCTATCATTAAGACCGAGACCATCCAATTAGCTGCCTGTGGCTCTTTCCAGTAGTCCACTGGAACAAATTCACTCTAAAGTATTCCCACCGCCATAGCCCCAAACTCCATTTGTGGTGTCATCACATTCAAAAATATGGGCCTAGTGTGGGGAAGTGGACTGGTGTAGATTTAGTGCATGATCTATGATCATTTGATTAAAAGGTGCCTCACACACGATGGGATTGTAGTGACTGGAATGAGGTAGACCAGGTGGATCTCATTGAGTATGATCCTCTTGATTGGGGCAGTTAACTTGGGCCAAACAGGGAGCCCTGGCTGACAGCTATAAACAGGAGTCTCAGGGATTCTCCTCAGTCTAGGAACAGGCTCTGAGCTGGCTGGTCATAGTCCATGTATTGTGCACGTGTAAATAAAGGGTGACTTGGTGACAAAATACTGATCTCTGTGGAGTTATTCCAGAATGAATGTTCTCTTTGTGTGCAGCTTCATTCTATGATTTTATGGAAGTCATTGAAATCTCCAGCTCCATTTGGCAAACCAATCAAAGCTACTATACACATTTGTCTAAAATGTAGCTTCTGCACATTCCAATTTTAATAATTCAAGAACAGCTAACAGAAACTCATAAAATGAAAAATATGAATATGAACAGCCAATATTTGTGTCTAATTTGCTTGTTGAAAGTCTAGTTAAATATAAAGCCCACTCCAGGCTGCCAGGTGAATGACTGACCAGGTGACAGGTATAATACGAAGTTTGTGGTCCCCCCAAACATCTGTCGCACTTGTTAACCCAGCTGCACCAGCCCAAACCAGCTTAAATGTAAAGTATCTCTTGTTTTCTCGGATGCTAGGCCATGTGGCTGTTTGTTTCTACTTTTCCTCTTCATTAAACTAAGCACAGCCAAGAGTAGCAAGTGCCTGGTGCGCACTCATTCAGATGTTGACATGCAGAAAAAGGACAGGAGACTTTATGAGCATTGAATAAAGACAAATATGTGAATATATATATATGCTTTGCAGCCCAGAGGAGGCAATTTCACACTGAATGTACACTGTGCTATTATCTAGTCAAATCGCATTTCTTTGCTTGATTCATAATGACCGTAACTACATTTGTTTAACATTTAGACAATGTCATGCTCTTGTATTGGGGAGAAACTGCTCCAACACTCTGATATATTTAATCTATTAATCTCTCAGTGCAGCAGTGGTATAAAACATGACAGCATTAGTGCAAATCATGATATTATTCATTATAAGCTTTAAGTCACTGCTGTTATGCAGATGAATACAATCTTCCTTCCTTTCAGGTCTTTAATCATGTCATGTGCCCAGATCTAATGGTCAACTTCCTTTGTTAGCTGAAATGCCCATTAATCCTGGTCATTACACTGGGTTCAAACAGGTTTCTACAAAGGCTGGTGCTGATTCTTTGCCTTGTCTATCCATGCCCCACTCTAGAGCAAATTTAAGATCACAGAATAGTGCCTATAGTCACACAGTTAAAAACAGATAAAACTAGCACAACTAAAGATGTTAATTTGAAACTGCTGGACAAATAATTTTATACATTCAGCATTAATGTTGATAAATAGCTTGATTTTTCGTTCATTTCAATTCCTGACCAGCACACCATCCTCTCTCCTCCATTATCCACCACACAGCCAAAACTTAGTTACTCACTTCCTAACTCACACACACTCTTATTCACCTACCACCTTTGTGCTTGCTAGCCCACATTAAATGCATTTATATGTTATCACAAATTAAATCTTCTCACATATTATGAATTTCTTGAGGCACTGTGAATGTATTAGAAACAAACCTGAAACTATTTAAATAAAAACCAAAAGAACTGCAGATGCTGTAAATCGGGAACAAAAACAAAGTTGCAGGAAAAGCTCAGCAGGTCTAGCAGCATCTGTGAAGGAGAAAACAGAGTTAACGTTTCGGGTCCGGTGACCCTTCCACAGTCACCGGACCTGAAGCATTAACTCTGTTTGCTCTTCCACTGAAACTATTTAGCTGTGACTTCTCCAGTCCACAGTTAGTGTATTTATGGTAAGGCTTTTTGTGTATATAAATATGTCAGTCATTTATGTTAAATTTGTGACTAACTTATACCTGTTTTTGCTTTGTGCCAGAATAAATCTGAGATCTCTAAAGAGTTGATCTTGTCTTGTGCATTGTGGCTTTAAGTTAATTGGAAAGTGATTATTATTGAGGATATTGATGAACTCTTCTAATTCTGCTTCTGAAAAACATCTAAATACTGCATATATAAACACAAATACAGAAAATACTATTTCTAAGTGATTGTATCCCCTAACAAAGGAGTTAGTAAGAATGAGAAACGAATCACTGTCAATCAAAAAGTAGCCCCTAAGAAAATATCAAGAGGAGCTCTCAAAAAATAAATTATTTCAATCCCTATTACACCATCTACAAACAAGGCTAAAGGTCTGCATATCATTTTATGTAATATTCTTTAGTTCATAAATCAACAGCACGGTTTAACTAACATGGAAGGCAGTAGTGTAGAGATATTCTCTCTCTAATGACATTAGGGGTTTATCTACAGGGTATGGACTGCAGCGGTTCAAGAAGGCAGCTCCCCACGGGGGTGGCACGGTGGCTCAGTGGTTAGCATTGTAGCCTCACAGCGCCAGGTGACTGTCTGTGCGGAGTTTGCACGTTGTCCCCGTGTCTGTGTGGGTTTCCTCCGGGTGCTCCGGTTTCCTCCCACAGTCCAAAGATGTGCAGGCTAGGTGGATTGGCCATGCTAAACTGCCCATAGTGTTCAGGGGTGTGTGGGTTATAGGGGGATGGGTCGGTGTGGACTTGTTGGGTCGAAGGGCCTGTTTCCACACTGTAGGGATTCTAATTCACCACCTCCTCAGGGGTGACTAAGGAAGGGCAATAAATGCAAATTGAGCCAAAAACATTCATTTCCTGTGAATGAACAAAATAACATGTAAAAAATTCACATCTTTCAATTCTAGAATGTAGAATTCTCAATAAACTTTGGTGTCAGCAGTGGTTGTTGGTAGCACTTCAACTCTGAGTTGTCGGTATTACTGCCGGACTTGAAGGTCACAAACAGACTTACACACCCAGTGCAGTAGTGAAAGGGAGGAGCTGTATTCTGAATGAGACATTAGAGATCCAGTCAGCCCCTTCTGGTGTATATAAAAGACTCCATAACAACGTTCAATGTTTTTCCTGGAATCTCTCAAACAACATCTAGAATCAATCAACCTAACCATCATTTCTTTGCCTTTTGAGGAAGTTTGCAGTGTGCAAATGAACTGCTACATTACTGTATTGCAACAGTGATTACACTTCAAATGTACTTGATTCACTGCAAAATACTTTGGGATAGAGTAATGGAGTTTTACAGAACACAAAGAATTTCTTCAGCCCGTAGTGTCCACATTAAAATCAAGCACCTGCCTATTCTAATCTGATTTGTTTGTGCTTGGCTCATAGCATTGTATTCAACTCATCTTCTCAAATCTTTTTAAATGATGTGATGGTTCCTACCTCTACGTCTCTTTCAGACAATGGTATTTTCCTCATATCCCCTCTAAAGCTTATACCCTTTATCTTACATCAATGCCCACTGGTTATTGACCCTTCTACTAAGGGGAAAAGAATTTCTTCAAGTTTACCCTGTCTATCCTATCTTTTGTGCTCCTTAATCTGTTCTCAAGAAAACAACCTCAGTCTTTCTAGTCTCTCCGTCCTGAGGTTATAAAAGCTGCAAATTTTTCTTTCTTTTCACACGTGTACAATTATCAAACAATATTCTACTCTTTGTGTATTTCACTTAACTTCAGACTGCCTTGCGCAGATTATATCATCAGCAGCTTTCCATTACTCAACAGTGGCTTGTCTGCACTTTCTCTCATTGGCTACAATTTTTCATTTCAGTACTTAGCTCTGTGTAGTCAGGTTACATTTCATGCAGCCTAATTTCGGAACTCTTGGGCACCAAGAGCTGATTGCTTGGACAGACCAAATTCATAGTGTTTCATTTCCTCAGTCACAGACTGCCAGATTCCCATTAGTCTCAAATATTCATTGATAGGAGTGCAATCTTGTTGTAGTCCTGTGCACTGCAAATCATGAAATAATCATGACAGTGTTGGAAAGATCTGGAAGTGAGCAGCTTCTTTCAAGTTGGTAATTCTGTGAGCAAACTATGAAAATCACACCCATCTGCACTGGGTCAGTTTACGACCAGGGCCTTATGGGAGCATTTATCATCATTAAGGGTCTCAGCTGTGCAATATGTATAGAAACATCAACTTCCAACCAAACAAATTTGGGAGCACACATATTCCAGTTGTTTGAATTGGCAGTTAGCAAGTATTCACGTAAAAGATAAAGTTGAAGTATTACAGCAATCTGCAACCAGAAGTGCCACCAGATGACCCATCTCGGCCTCCTCCAGTGGTGTTCAGCATCACAGATGTCAGTCTTCAGCCAATTCAATTCATTCCATGTAATGGCAGGAAATGATTGGAGGCACCGGATACTGAAAAGGCTCCAGGCCCTTTTTTTTAATTCATTCACAGGATGAGGGAATCGCTGGCTGGGCAGCATTTATTGTCCATCCCTAATTGCCCAGAGGGCATTTGGGAGTACAACCACATTGCTGGAGTCACATGTAGGCCAGACTAGGTAAGGATGGCAGTTTCCACCCCTAAAGGATATTAGTGAACCAGATGGGTTTTTTCCGATAATCTACAATGGATTCATGGTCATCATTGGACTCTTAATTCCAGATATTTTTATTGAATTCAAATTCCAACAATTGCAATGGTGGGATCCGACCTCAGGTCCCCAGAACATTATCTGGGTCTCTGGGTTAAAAGTCCATTGAAAATATTACTAGGCCATTGCCACATCACAACAACATTCCAGCAATGGTACCAAAGATGTATGCTTTAGATCTTGCCTCATACCTAGCCAAGCTGTTTCCAGTACAGTTACAATGCTGATGTCTACCCAACATTGTGGAAAAATTCGCCAGGTATGTCCTATACTTAAGAAACAGGAGAAATCCAACCCCGCCAATTACGCCCCTTAGATCAAGTCTACTCTTGATCACCAGCAAAGTGATAGAAGGTGTCTTCAACAGTGCTATCAAGCAGCACCTGCTCAGCAACGGTTATGGAGATAGGGCAGGAAAGTGGAGTTGAGACCAAGATAAGACCCCAGGCACGATTGCGTTGAAGGCAGAACAGGCTGGAGGGCCTACTTCTGCTCTTTATTCTTATTTTCTAATGTCATATGCTTCTCTAGTCAGAATTTGAATTCTAGTTCACACATAACACATTCTGTACACATTCATTGCTTATTTGTCAAATTTGTACACCCAATTCTTATCCATTTATTCCTGGACCGATATGTAGCAAAAATGCCAACAATGTAGACAATTTAGTTTGTTTCCTATCTATTTTGGTGCTAACAACAAACCTATCTGCTGTACCCATTTGCTCCTATTATCCAATCCATTAATGTAGCCTATAAATAGCTCAGGGCCCAGCATGATCCCTGATACTGCTTGGCTTGCTGAGTTCCTCCACCTCCACACTGTATCGACGCTGATCCCTGAAATATTCCACTTGTTACAACATGCCATCTCGAAAATGACACATTGTCCCTGTTCTCTGCTTCCTGTTTGCTAAACAACCTTCTATCAATGCTTATATGTTACCTCATGTAACATAAACTTTTTTTATTTTGTGTAACAACTCCCAATGTTGAACTTTAGAAAATGCCATTTGGAAATCCACTTACATTGCAAGTCTAATAAATGATTTAAACATAACTTCCCTTTTATAAAACCACTCTGACTCTGCTTGTTATAATAATTTTCTGAGAATTCTGGCGCAACCTCCTTTGTAAGAGATTCTAGAAATTTTCCTAGGATGGATTTTTGACCACCTGACCATGATTTTCTTTCTGCCCCTCTCCTCTGTTGAACAAAGATGTTTATATTTGCTGTTCTCCAAATTCTCTATTCCACAATTTTGAAAGAAATGGAGTGCTGCTATCAATGCCTCTTGTACCTCTGAATCTACTTATTCTAAGCCCCTAGGATTTAGGACATAAGATTTAAGAGTATTTAGGCTATTGATCCTGCTCCACCATTCAATTAGATCATCATTGATATAATAATCCTTAGCTTGACTTTCCTGACTTTTCCCCATAATCCTCAATTCCGTTATTGATTAAAAATATGTCTGTCTCATCCTCCAGTGAATTCACCAGATTTACTATCGTCTGAGAGATGGAATTCCTCTACATTGCTGTCTTCATTGAGTAGTTCCTTATTCTGAAATTATGCCCTCTGGTCCGAGACTCCCACATACGGCAACAACCTCTCAGCATTAACTGTGTTAAAAACCCTAAGAATCTTATCTGCTTTAGTAAGGTTCATCCTTCGTTCTTCTAAACTTCTAAACTCCCAACCTACTCAACATCTCCTCATAAAACAGCCCCCCTACCCTGGGATTAAACAAGTGAAACTTTTCTGGATTACCTACAATGCCAATATAGTTTTCCTTAGATAAGGAGACCAAAACTGTTCACTGAATTCCAGGTATGGCTTAACTAGTGCCTTGTATTGCTTTAGCAAGACCTTTTTTTATACTCCATTTTTATACTCTATTTATTATGCTCCATTTTGTTTGAAATGAAGGCCAACATTCCATTTGCATACAATACTTCAGGTGTGGTCTCACCCATACAATTGCAGCAAGACATCCCTGCCCCTTGACTCAAAACCTCTTGTTATGAAGGCTGACATTCCATTGGCCTACTTTACCATCTGCTCTGCCTGAATGTTTACTTTCAGTGATTGTTGTGCAAGGATACCCAGGTCTCATTTCACTACCAATGTTCCCAAATTATCACCATTCAGATCACCTACCTCCTGTTTTAATCAGCCTTTCGATCCAATAGTTTCCCTAGCACCTCTACCTTGGCAATGGTAATTGCTTTAAGTTCCCCCCTCTGTTTCAACATTTGATTTTCAAGTATCTTTGGGAAGTTTTCAGTCTTATACAGTAAATACAGACACAAAATATCTGTTTAAGCTTCTGTTATTGCCTATTTTTATAGTTTATTAATTTCAAAGATTTACTCTCTAGAAGCCCTATACCCATTTTAGTTACTCTCTCCCTTTAAAAATATATGTAGAAGTAATAACTTTCTGTTCTTGCAGCTAGTTTTCTCTCACCCACTGATCTTTTTCTCTTTATTAGCTGGTTCTTAAAATCTGTCCAACCTTTTGATCTGTCAATTTCCTGATAGCCTAAACTTCCTTATTTCGACATAGGGATACATCCTTTGTAAATATTTTTTATTGGGGCAAATCTTTTTCTGCTGAAAGTTATTAATTATTGCCTTAAGTGTTTTCCACTGTATCTCAATTATGTTACCACTTAATATTGATTTTTGATTTGTTTTAGGAAATTCCTCCTATGTAACCTATACTTAGATTTAAAACGATAGCCTTTGACCGATGTTTCTCCCTTCAAACGGAATGCAAGATTCTACCATATTATGATTACTATTACCTGGAGATTCTTGACTGTGAGGTTATTAATTAATCCTCAACACATCTTGCAGCAGCTGTGAAGAGGAAACAGAGTTAATGTTTCAGGTCTGGTAACCCTTTCTTAGCCCTGAAATGTTAATTCTGATTTCTCTTCACAGATGCTGCCGGACCTGCTGAGCTTTTCCAGCAACTTCTGTTTTTATTTCTGATTTACAACATCTGCAGTTCTTTCAGTTTTTATGAATTAATCCTGTCTCATTGTGCATTACCACATCTGAAATAACATCCTCTCTTTTTGGCTGTAAACTTCACGTTCATCGAAACTGTGCAGATTACAATTTGCAAGTCATCACTGCCAGGCTGATTTTTCCAATCTACATTAAGATTAAAATCATCCGTTATGATTGAGATACCTTTCTGACATGTCCCTCTCTTTTTTTCCTGTCAGCTCGGTCCTTCAGTCTGACTACTGTATTGAGGCCTATAAATTACACCCACAGTGATCACTTACTCTTCCTTTTTCTTAACTCTAGCCAAACTACTTCTACATTTTGCTCTTTTGAGCTATGGTCAATTCTGTACTGATGTTATCCTTAATAACAGAGCTGTGATACTCTCCACCATTTCCTAATTTCCCATCATTGTGACCATTGCCCTGTAACCATATGTCTGTAGTAGCCATAATAGCATTCCCGTTTTGTTACAAATGCTGCACACGTTCTGATTCAGAGACTTTATTCTGCCTCTTTATCACTTTTACAATCTCTGGATCTATCTGCTGGTACACCTTTAAGTTTACGTTCTTTATCTCTTTCCACAGTTTGTCATCATTATCCAAATTGGTACTTCGCTCCATTGCCTTGCTATATGGATTTAATTTACCATAACTCCGTCATATTACCCCTGATACTTAGTTTGAAAACCCTTTCTATCATTCTAGTAACTTGATCCTCCAGAACACTATTCTCAAAATGGTCAGGTAAAGGTTATGCCAAATGGTAATTCTCCCTGCTTTCCCAGTACTGATGGCAGGGTCCCCTAAATCAAAGCTGATATCTTCCACACCAATCTCTGATTATATTTAACTCACATTTAACTCTCTATTCTTATGTAAGCTATATTTGTGTGACTGTTAACATTTAGACTTTGATATCTGGATCCTTCCCATCCCATTGCGGGTTCCACTTCAGCTCTGAGCAGAAGTCTTAAAACATGGCACTGTGTGAACAACACAGACTGTCGCTGTTGGCAACAAGGAACTGTGCCTACCTCCCTAACTATACTGTCCCTAGTACATTCTTATTTCCTTCCCCACACTTGAAGGGCTTCCTGTAACGAAGTACCATGTCAATCAATTGGTCTTAAATAGAATGCAAGCATTAAGTTTAATGCACAAAAGGCAGCCAAGTTTAACTTTTTTAAACAACCTTTCAAAATACACTTATTGTATCTTTAAAGTTGGCACAAAACCTCTACAGAATCTAAATTTTCATGGTGTAAGATTGACTCAGGGCTACAAAGGAATTGTTCTCATTATGCTGTAGAATTCTATCAGTCCTGTTTATAATACCCTGCCAGAAACAATTCATTTGGCCATTTGTCTCAACCACCGTTTATGGGAGCTTGCTGCGCACAATTCTTGTTGCTGTGCTCACTTGCGTGACAGCAAGTGCCCAACATCAGGAAGAGACTCCACACCCCGACACATTCATCACACTACCCTACATCAGGAGCACATTGGAACTCACCACAAGGTTCCTACGACCGCTGGGCATCAGAGTGGCACACAAGCCCACATCAACCCTACAACAACTGCTCACCCGAACTAAAGGTCCACTCCCCGCCATGGACAGGACCAATGTCATCTATAAGATCCCCTGCAGAGACTGCTAGAAACACTACATCAGACAAACAGGAAGGAAACTAACAACAAGAGGACATGAACACCAACTGGCTACAAAAAGACACGACCAATACTCACTCATCTCAATCCACATGGACAAGGAGAACCACGACTTCGACTGGAACAACACCAAGATCCTGGGACAGGCTAGGCAGAGACAAGCACAAGAATTCCTGGAAGCATGGCACTCCACGAAGCATGTTATTAATCAATACATAGAACTTGACCCCATATACACTCCACTACGAAGGAAAACCAGAAGTGAGGCAATCCATCTCAACAGACTCCAGAGTTTAAAAGCCAGGCGGGAAAACACACCAACGCTTCATCGGAAGGTGCACTGATGATGTTACCCAGCACGGTAACGAAACGTCTGCAGAGCAACAAACCAGCTCGGCGAGCCAACCAACCTCAGCGAGTGCACTGTAAAAAGTAATCCATTTGTGTTGCCCTGAGGTGGTGTCAGTGTGCTACAGAAATGCAAAAACAAGAAACAGCATCCTCTAAATTGGTTCATAAATAGTTTGCTCAGTGCTGAGCCAACCAACCATGCTGCATTTATCATGAGCGCAACTGGAGTGAATCTAATTATCATTCTTAATATGACCCAGCAGTCACTGCTGGAAACATTGGACAAAGTTATGTAAAGCTCAGTGCAGGCCTGCCATCACCACCAGCCACAGTTGAAGACTCCACCAATCCCCTAAGTCATGTGTCATTCATGAAGAATTTGTCACTTGGATAAAGTACAGCAACGTACTCTATGCCTGTGTATCTGTGGAGAGAGTCAAAATGGACTGACAGGAGTCACAAACTCTGTTTAACTCTCCACAGTTGCCGACAGACAATCCTGCCGAGCATTTCTAGCAATTTCCATTTTTTTTCCTTTATTCATTTACTGAATAAGGGCATCGCTTTTCGACAGGATTTATTGCCCATCCCTAATTGCCCAGAGGGCAGTTAAGAGTCAATCATGTTGCTGTGGGTCTGGAGTCACATGTAGGCCAGACCAGGTAAGAATCGCAGTTTCCTTTCCTGAAGGATGTTTGTGAACCAGATGGGTTTTCCTGACAAGCTGCAACAAATTCATAGTTATCACTAGTTCACTAACTCCAGACATTTTTTTATTGGAATCAAATTCCATCATCGGCCGTGGCAGGATTTGAGCCCAGGAAGATATCTGGGTCTCTGATTAACAGTCCAGTGATAATACCACTAGGCCATTGCCTCCCCTTTTAATTTTCAACTTGCAGCATCTGCAATATATTTTGTTTGTTCCATTTCATTTGTATTTCAGCAGAAATTAATACCCTCAGCGTGAGAAAGGGGGAAAGAGGAGAAACTTTTAAACTGCTGGGGCATAACACAACCTTGTGGCACTTCCTTACATCTCTAAGTCATAGATTTTGTCTGTTTATGGGTTGGAGGACTACATCGCTGCTAGACAACATCTTTGGAAATAAATGAGGGAACCAGCATACAAAAGGACTTTGCCCTCACCTATGCACTGTTGTAGATATATCATTCTGTGACAGTTTTGGGAGGAGTGACTACTGTACAGGGGTGCCAAGACTGATTCAATGAAGAGTGCAGAAGGAAAAGTCAGGAGTAGCATAGGCATTCCTAAAAATGAGGCGTCAACCTGAAGTGACAACATAGGACAACTTGTACGCCAAATAACAAAGCAATATGTGGTAGATAGGGCAAAGCAATTCACAACCAATGGATCAAATTTAAGCTCCGCATGCAGCCGAGATAATAGTGCATGATTAAACAACTCATGGGAAGAGAAGACTTCAGGAGTATCCCCATCCTCAATGATGGGAGAGTCCAGGATATCAGTACAAAAGACAAGGCTGAAGCATTTTCAACTATCTTCAGCAAAAAGAGGTCCCCGACATTAGTGATCCCAATCTTCAGCCATTTTGATTCACTTTATGTGATACCAAGTAACAATGGAAGGCATTGAATATTGCAAAATTTATGGGTCTTGACAACACTTCACCATAATACTGGGTACAAAGAACAAAAGAACAAAGAACAAAGAAAATTACAGCACAGGAACAGGCCCTTCAGCCCTCCAAGCCTGCGCTGATCCTGATCCTCTATCTAAACCTGTTGCCCATTTTTCAAGGATCTGTATCCCTCTGCTCCCTGCCCATTCATGTATCTGTCTAGATACATCTTAAATGATGCTATCGTGCCCACCTCTGCTGGCAACGTGTTCCAGGTACCCACCACCCTCTGCATAAAGAACTTTCCACACATATCTCCCTTAAACTTTTCCCCTCTCACTTGAAATAGTGACCCCTAGTAATTGAGTCCCCCACTCTGGGAAAAAGCTTCTTGCTATCCACCCTGTCCATACCTCTCATGATTTTGTAGATCTCAATCAGGTTCCCCCCTCAACCTCCTTCTTTCTAATGTAAATAATCCTAATCTACTCAACTTCTCTTCATAGCTAGCGCCCTCCATACCAGGCAACATTCTGGTGAACCTCCTCTGCACCCTCTCCAAAGCATCCACATCCTTTTGGTAATGTGGCGACCAGAACTGTACGCAGTGTTCCAAATGTGTTGAACCAAAGTCCTATACAACTGTGACATGACCTGCCAACTCTTGTACTCAATATCCTGTCCGATGAATGAAAGCATGCCGTATATCTTCTTGACCTCTCTATCTACCTGCGTTGCCATCTTCAGGGTACAATGGACCCGAACACCCAGATCTCTCTGTACATCAATTTTCCCCAGGGCTTTTCCATTGCATTGTTCGCTCTTGAATTGGATCTTCCAAAGTGCATCACCTCACATTTGCCTGGATTGAACTCCGTCTGCCATTTCTCTGCCCAACTCTCCAATCTATCTATATTCTGCTGCATTCTCCAACAGTCCCCTTCACTATCTGCTACTCCACCAATCTTAGTGTCATCTGCAAACTTGCTAATCAGACCATCAAAACCTTCCTCCAAATCATTCATGTATATCACAAACGACAGTGGCTCCAACACGGATCCCTGTGGAACACCACTGGTCACAGCTCTCCATTTTGAGAAACTCCCTTCCACTACAACTCTCTGTCTCCTGTTGCCCAGCCAGTTCTCTATCCATCTAGCTAGTACACCCTGGACTCCATGCGACTTTACTTTCTCCATTAGCCTACCAAGGGGAACCTTATCAAATGCCTTACTGAGGTCCATGTATATGATCTACAGCCCTTCCCTCATCTGTCAACTTTGTCACTTCCTCAAAGAATTCTATCAAGTTGGTAAGACATGACCTTCCCTGCACAAAACCATGCTGCCTATCACTAATAAGCCCATTTTCTTCCAAATGTAAATAGATCCTATCCCTCAGTATCTTCTCCAGCAGCTTCCCCACCACTGACGTCAGGCTCACCGGTCTATAATTACCTGGATTATCCTTGCTACCCTTCTTAAACAAGGGCACAACATTAGCAATTCTCCAGTCCTCTGGGACCTCACCCAGGTTCAAGGATGCTGCAAATCTATCTGTTAAGGTCCCGGCTATTTCCTCTCTCGCTTCCCTCAGTAACCTGGGATGGATCCCATCCAGACCTGGGAACTTGTCCACCATAATGCCTTTTAGAATACCCAACACTTCCCCCTCCTTATGCTGACTTGACCTAGAGTAATCAAACATCTATCCCTAACCTCAACATCCGTCACGTCCCTCTCCCCAGTGAATACCGACGCAAAGTACTCATTAAGAATCTCACTCATTTTCTCTGACTCCTCACATAACTTCCCTCCTTTGTCCTTAAGTGGGCCAACCCTTTCTCTAGTTACTCTCTTGCTCTTTAGGTATGAATAAAAGGCTTTGGGATTTTCTTTAACCCTGTTTGCTAAAGGTATTTCATGACCCGTTTTAGCCCTCTTAATTCCTCGTTTCAGATTGGTCCTGTTTTCCCGATATTCTTCCAAAGCTTCGTCTGTTTTCAGTCACCTAGACCTTATGTATGCTTCCTTTTTCCTCTTTGCTAGTCTCACAATTTCACCTGTCATCTATGGTTCCCTAATCTTGCCCTTTCTATCCCTCGTTTTCCCAGGGACATGTCTGTCCTGCACTTTAATCAACCTCTCAAGGACCTGAAGGATAACGTTTTCATGCAGAGAGGAAGTGGTGGAGACATCTGAATGGATACACGAGTAGGAAGGGTTTAGAGGGATATGGTCCAAATGCTGACAAATGGGACTAGTTCAGTTCAGAAAACCTAATTGGCATGGACGAATGGAACCGAAGGGTATAGGTAAGATTCTACGACTCAATGACTCCGTATACCAGAACTAGGTGTGTGCCCAGCTAAGTTGTTCCATTACAATAAAAAACACTGGTATCTTCTGATAACGTGCAAAGTTGCCCAGGTATGTCCTGTGCACAAAAAGCTGCACAAATCCAACGTAGTCAATAACTACTTCATCAATCTGTCCTTGATCATCAGAAAAAGTGATAAAAGGGGTCACCAACAGTGCTACAAAGGCACTTACTCCGTGATAACCTGCTCACTCATGCTCAATATTGAAGTACAGGCATACAAGAACACAGTGAAAAGTGTACAAGTTGTTTTTTAACGGCACCATCTTAGGGACAAAGATACCTAGGCACAAAACCTTCGGTAGAAATCGGAAAAGAAAAGGGATAAAGGTAAAAGTTCAACATTACAGTCCTTCTAAAGCAGAGAGTCCACACTGGGGTTACCTAGAGGACGAGCGGCTGAGAGTCCAGGAGGACTCTCCTTTGTGACCTCTCCCCTCACTTGACACATAAAACAACCACCAGCTGTGTCTCTCTAATAAGGGAACAGGACTATGGCAAATTTATTGCAAAGCAAAATAATCAATTAGTTCATATCAATGCACAAGTGTCATAACAATAATAGATCTACATATATTTTTGGAGCAAAACTTCTCACTGATCTAAAATGAATTCTTTACCAAACCCTTTCTTCTTGCAAATAACCAGAAAAATGATGTTAATTTTCAATGCTGACATTACTCTTGTTTGTTCAATAAATTCTGATCCCTCCCAACTCTTTGATTAAGGGAAGCATCAGGCCAGTATTATATTAATAGATGGCTTAGCATCAGTCCAGACTGGTATTTAACATCAAGAAACACTTACATATTTGCAAGCGAATATTGGATTACAGTACCCACTGTTGAACGGAAGGGAGGTGTTAAGTAAAAAATAATTTCTCTTGTGGACTGTTGCAAAGTTGCGTAGAGTATTTGATGTTTGTAAAATGATAGGGGGGCGCAGAGTGATATGATCCCTTTAAGAGATGAATTTTTTTAGGCTTGGAAATTAAAAAAAGTCTGCAGGCAGCAGCAGAGTTCTTGAAATTGAAAGATTATATCAAAAGGCCTATACTGTTAGCAGGTAAAACATCATTTTTACCAAGACAACAGGTTTTTGAATTTAGCCAATTAATTTAAACCAGGCCCTAGATGGCAAAACATAATTAAATTTAAGTCTGATGGTTTTTGACAACGTAGGACCAATCTTATTATAAGAAATTGATAGGTCAAGAGTACAAAAGAACAGACTGTTTGAAAATCAGGGTGAGAACGAACTGCCATCTGAAGAGAAACTCACTGGCGGTCACAGATATCTCTAAGCTCTCAGAGTAAGCACCATCTAAATATGAGATGCACTCAGCTAATATTCCTGAGCAACAATTCAACAGAGAAAGGTGCTCTTAAATGGAAAACAGCAGAGAAGGCAAACAAAATTCTGGAAGACTTACCCGGGCTGTAATTTCGGGAGACTAAGTTTTAATGTATTCCGTTCTTATTACTTCAATTTATATAAATGGGATTTGTATTTATAGGAACTGCATAGCATTAGAATTTTGTTTAATTCAGGAATAGTTAGTAGTTAAGGGGGAGAATTGTTCAGTTTGTTAGTAGTTCTGTTAATTTGTTCAGTGTTAGAGTTAGATAAATAAATTGTCATTTGTTGCTGTTAAAGTGAGTATCATGAATTTATTTCACTTAACCATTCTTGTTTAACAGATTGGGGGTGAGAGGTTGGTTATACCACTTTTCAAACTTCCTTTAACAGATTACGAGGTGAGGCAAGCTTCTCTGGGTGTTTCGGTTTCAGTTATCAGACAGGTGTTGACACCCCCCGCACCCCCCTCCCCCACACCCCAACTCTGTAACAGGGCCTAAGGGATTGTTTTGTTGGGAGACAGATATAGCTATCAGCTCAGACAGATGCGAAACCAATATGGAACCAGAATGCAATTCGTTTACATTCTGCTAAATGCTGCTGCGTCAGCAGTAGAATTAACATATCCCGTCAATAGGAATGTCCAAAATGTTACAAATGGTAATTAATAAAAGATAATAAATTGATAAAGAGTGAACTCAGCTCTGATGGATCAATTTGAACTTTTGTACTGAGAATATCTCTGATGTTGGATCCGACACTGCTACTACATTTGTACCTTAATGTACAAAATCATTAAACCTATATCCTTGTGACATCCAATGTTTTATTGTGCGCGAGTTATTGTGTGGAAACCCATTTATTTAGCAACCATGCAACAGCTCCTGCTCTCCTCAGCAGGGGCCTCAGGAGAAAAGAATGTCGCTATTGCAGCCAATATATTTATTGTGCTCCAGTAGACATCTGGTTCCTTGTCAAGCTTCAAGGCATGCAGTCAGCTGATGAGCTGCTCATTGCTCATTGTCATCTCTGGCCTGAATTACCATGGTATTTTGCTGTGCAGTAAGGTATTGTAGGACAATTAGCTTAGCCAAAATTTTCTCACCTTCCATCAATGGATTCACTGACTATATTTAGAATGCTGCTGGAAGGTATTGAAATGGTTCTGGTCAGTGTTAATGCAGCTGTAGCATTTAATAGATCACATCTTCACATTCTTCACTGCTTTTCTCGTATCTTCCATGCCTAATGACACAAGGCAGTTATTCCTTCCACTGCTTTACATCCAGTAAATCATGCTTTGTGTTGCTTCGATAACCATGGGTCCTTTTACATGCTAGGATTGTTAGCCTGGTTTAATACATACTGCCAGGAAGTCTGGCTGGAAATAAAGAGAACAAGGACAGAAATTGCTGGACAACCTCAGCAGGTCTGGTAGATCTGAGCAAACGTTTGCCATTTTATACTCAAATGATGTCAGTACCTTGCTAGGAGGCCAGAGCTTTGGTTTGTTGCTCTTCAGTGGTTTTATCTACATATTGCCCCTGGAACTCACTATCTTTGAGTGTGGAGAGACCAATGATGCACAAGAATTTCTAAAGCATTGAAGTGAATGAACAGGACTATGCAGGGGTGGTGATGGCCTACAGGTATTATCGGTGGACTGTTAATCCAGAGACCCAGATAATGTTCTGGAGATCTGAGTTCAAATCCTGCCATATCTGGAATTAACAGTCTAATGATGACTGTGAATCCATTGTTGATTGTCAGGAAAAACCCATCTGGTTCACTAATGTCCTTTAGACTTCCATCCTCACCTGGTCTGGCCTACATGTGACTCCACACCCACAGCAATGTTGTTGACTCTTTACTGCCCTCTGGGCAATAAGTGCTGCCTAATGATTAAAGAATACAGGAGGGAAGTAGCAATCCTATCAGTCCCATTCAGCTATTGGGAGCTGACATAATTTTAATAGGCTGAATGGCTTCCTTCTGTACTGTAATGATTTTGTGACCCCATATACCTTCCAAGCCCACGATCTCTATTACCTAGAAGAACTAAGGATGTTGATGCATAGCAGCATGATTAACAGCAAGTTTCCCTCAAAGCCAAATATCATCCTGACTTGGAATTAGACTTGTCTCTGGTTCAAGAACCTGGAACCTGCTTGCAAACAGCATTGTGTATGTGTATACACCATATGGACTGCAGAGGTTTAAAAAGACAGCTTGCCAACACCTCCCAGAGGTCAATTGGAAGTAGGCAATAAGTCGGCCTAGCCTGCAATGCCCACACCCCTGTGAATTATTAAGATGTATATTTTATTATATTCACACACACAAATATATGCACTTTGGAGGTGAAGAGCAAGGATTCTATAGAAAATCCTTACTTCAGTGAGCCACAGAAGGAACCTGGCAAATGGCCAAAGCCAATTATGCAGGACACTGACAAGGTGAAATGAATTATTGAGAGCAGAGGAAATCAGTACAGAAGCAATTGTTAAATGGCACGAAAAGTTTGAGTTTAAAAATCCTGTGGATTGTACAGAGGGAAGACAAGGAAAGCAAGTGAGCATCATAGGTTTGAATTCATGTGAGAATTGTAGGGAAGCATTAAAAATGAGGTGCTCTCCTGATGTTCTCACTTACACTAGTGTTGTAGCCCAGTTTATGGTTTAATTCTGGTGGCTGTCCTGGCCCTTTGGATTTTAGGGCCATAGATCATTCCCGTGTAAAGGCTGCACTGAAAACCCATTTAAAATTCAAGCTCCGTGTTGCATAAGAGGCGCAGAATTCTGCCCTCTTGTATGGGCAGTTTGTTGTTATTGATGACAACACCGCACGGAAGCCCCACATTAGCATTCAATGAAATCTGCTTGGCATTTCTGCATGTGCCAGCTATTTTTTACTGAGCTGGAATATCACTTGGCAAACTGCAAACAAACAGACTCCATAATTTGAAGGGAGGAAATTCACTGTGGCCATGCTGGGATCGCACAAGTTTCAACAACAAACACTTGCATTTCCCACAGCCAGCAGTGAACTGTGAATACGTTCTTGCTAATTAGTCATTGCCGAGTCCACACAGGCTTACAGTTTGCCTTTTGACAAATCGACCCATCAAGTTAATCTTCACACCAGAAAATCACAGGCCAGGAATTTTGTAGAAGATTACAGATGAGAAAATGAATTGGCACATTGTGAAAAAAGTCTAAAGACCTCCCCATCACAGCCTTCAGGTTTTTCTGGTAATGAGCCGAGGGTTTTTATTTTTTCTGCTCTAGCAGGAAGTCCTTCAGACAAACTAATCCTTCAGAGAGAAATAGCTCAGCTCAACATTTAATTTTTACAAGCTCCGTCCCCTCATCCAACACTGTTTATTTTGTTGTAGTATTCTACATTTAAAATCATGCAGCCATAGTCATACAGGTCAACAGCACAGAAAGAGGTCGTTCAGTCCATATTGCATCGCAGTGGTCAAAAATAACCAACTAAGCATTCTAATCCCATTTCCCAGCACTTCACCCATGATCTTGTAAGCTTTGGCATCACAGGTGTACATCTAAATACTTGCATAATGTGATGAGGGTTTCTGCCTCCATGACCCCTTCAGGCAGTGAGTTCCAGATTCCCACCACTCGCTGGGCAAACAAAATTGTTCCTCATATCCCTCTAAACCCCCTACCCCTTACCTAAAGCCAAGCCCACTGGTCATTGATCCCTCATTCAAGGGGAAACCGTTCCTTCCTGTCTACCTTTATCTGTCCTCCTCAGAATTTTATAGATCTCAACCATGTCCTCTCCTCTGCTCTTAGGAAAACAACCTCCGTCTGTCCAATCTCTTTCACAACTGTCTGGCCCAGGCAACATCCTGGTAAATCTCCTCTGCCCCTTCCCCAGTGCAATCACATCATTTCTAATAATGCGGATTTTAAAACTTGTGATCTTCACAACTTTATGTACGTGTATAGGATCAATTTTCAGGCAGCTACTTTCCAAACTGAAAACCCATATTTCTCCAACCTTTTGACTGTTGTTAATAACTATAAGAGCGAATAGAGGAATTTCAAGTTCAGAGTATGTCAAGTCATGGGCTTCATTTAAAGGCCGGTGGTTCCTGTTCCACCAGGGATATGCATGAAGGCAGTGCAGGGCAGCTGCTGTTGGTGCAGGGAAGGGGGACCCACTGGCTTCCAGACCAATGCTGAGGAGGGGACCTCATGGGGAGATGGTGAGGGGGGAGGTTTGGGGGAAGTGTGGATTGAGAAAGCAGTGAATTTCCTCAGCAAACCCAGATACCACTCCATCTCCTCTTGGCCCCAGAAAGAATCTTTGTGGACTGATCCAAAGGCTTCCTCACTTTGTTCATCAACTTCCAACATGCTTGGTGAAGCAATGGTGGCTTTTCCAGCTCAGCCCCCAGTTAGAATTCTGCTGAAATTAGTTTAACACAACAGGATATGAAAACCTACAAGGCTCCCTGCATGAATCTCACAGAGACATCCATGAGATAATAAGCAGGCCTCCTCTTGGAGTTACATTTAATTGAGAATTAAATATGGTTCAGCACATCAGAGAAATTTTTCTTCTCAATATTGGATTGTTCTTTAGATCCATTTGAGGGGGCAGAAATAACATTGGCTTAATATTTGATCAGAGTGCAATACCGCCCTCCATACTGCCCTGTCTTATATTTGCTTGAATTGAATCCACAATCTTCTGACTCAGAGTTTAAAGCGCAGTACCTTGCAGATAATACATAACGTTGCGACTGAGCATCAATGGTGGATAATGGATGCTTGTTGATGTGGTGCCAATCAAGCGGCTGCTTTGTCCTGGATGGTGTTAAGCTTCTTGAGTGTGTTGGAGTTGCACTCATCCAGGCAAGTGGGGAGTGTTCCATCACATTCCTGATTTGTGCCTTGAAGATGGTGGACATGCCTTTTTTGGGGACTCAGGTGGTGAGTTACTCAATGCACCATTCCTAGCTTTGACCTACTCTTGTAGCCACTGTGTTTATATGGCCAGTCCAGTTGAGGTTCTGGTCAAAGAGTAACCCCCAGGATGTCAATAATGGAGGATTCAGTGATAACAACACTGTTGAATGTAAATGAGCAGTGGTTGGGTTGTCTCTTATTCGTGATGGTCATAGCCTGGCATTTGTGTGGCATGAATGTCACTTGTCACTTGTCAGCCCAAGCCTGGAGATTGTCCAGACCTTATTGCATTTGAATATGGACTGCTTCAGTATGTCAGAAGTCATAAATGGTACTAAAGCTTGTGCAATCATCAGCAAACATCTCCAGTTCTGTAGAAGGCTAACGGGACCAGAGATGTTAACTCCGATTTCTCTCCAAACATGTTGCCAGACCTGCTGAGATTTTCCAGCAATTTCAGTTTTTAATCCTCACTTCTGTTGTTATGATGGAGGGAAGGTCATTGATGAGGCAGCTGAAGATGGTACCCAAGGAACTCCTGTGGAGATATCTTGGGAGCTGTGGTGACTGACCTCCAACAGCCACAACCATTTTCCTATGTGTCAAGTATGACTCCAACCAGCGGAGAATTAGCCCCTCGATACCCATTGATTCCAGCTTTTCTAGGACTCCCAAAAGCCACACTGGGTCGAATGCAATTTATAAAGAAGGGTCCAGACCCGAAATATCAGCTTTCCTGCTCCTACGATGCTGCCTGGTCTGCTGTTTTCCTCCAGCTCCACACCTTGTTATCTCAGATTTAGCATCGGCAGTTCCTACTATCTTTCGCCTTGATGTCAAGTTCTGTCACTCTCACCTCACCTCTGGAATTCAGCTCTTTTGTCCATGTTTGAACCAAGGCTGTAATGAGATCAGGAGCTGAGTGGCCCTGGCGGAACCCAAACTGGGCGTCACTGAGCAGGTTATTGCTGAGCAGGTGCTCCTTGATAGCACTGTTACTGACACCTTCTTTACTGATGATCGAGAGGAGGCTGACGGGGGCGTAATTGGTCAGGTTGGATTTGCCTTTTTTTATGTACAGGACATATTTGGACAAGTTTCCACATTGTTGGGTGGATGCCAGTGTTGTAACTGTACTGGAACAGCTTGGCTAGGGGAGCGGCAAGTTCTGGAGCACATATCTTCAGTACTATTGCCAGAATGTTGTCAGAGTCCATTGACTTTGCAGTATCCAAGGTCTCAAACATTTTTTTGATATCATGTGTAATGGATCAAATTGGCTGAAGACTGGTATCCGTGATGCTGGGGACAACTGGAGGAGGCCAAGTTGGATCATCCACTCGGCACTTCTGGCTGAAGATCGCTGCGAATGCTTCAGCCTTATCTTTTGCACTGATGTGCTGGGCTCTTCCATCATTGAGGATGGGGATATTTGTGGAGCCTCCTCCTCCAGTGAGTTGTTTAATTGTCCACCACCATTCACGACTGGATGTGGCAGGACTGCAGAGCATCAGATCCGATCTGTTGGTTGTGAGATCATTTAGCTTTGGCTGTCATTTACTGCTTATGCCGTTACGCAAGTAGTCCTATTTGGTAGATTGACCAGGTTGACAACTCATTTTTAGGTCTGCCTGGTGCTGCTCCTGGCATACCCTCCTGCACTCTCCATTGAAGTGCACCATTGGTGCACCATTGGTGCATTGATCCCCTGGCTTGATGGTAAAGGTTGAATGATGGGGGATGGGGTCGTGGCCTTTGATGAAATAGTTGAAGATATCTGGGCCTGGGACACTACTCTGAGGAATTCTTACAGGAATATCTTGGAGCTGAGATGACCGACCACCAACAATAATGCAGTGTAAAATCTGCTGCATGCAGTATACCACAGAAGGTACAGTAGCTGAAACCTAATTAGCTGCATTTGATAACCTTAAAGAAAACTGAATGACCCAGCACACCTATGGTCAGGTTGCCATGCTGAAGCAAAGATGGAAGTTTACAGACTGCAAAATAGAGCATGGGATTTGTTCCAGATTCTTGTCAGGAAAATGGTCATCGCCTGTGTTATATGGATTATTTAGACTTTACCTGGCTTAACTAGCAACTTAAAATGCAGACTTTCAGAAAAGAGCAGTTGAGCTGCCTGGCTAAGAGGGCATATTGGGAAGGTTAAGCAAATTCAGAAAGTCTGACACGGACGCTTTACAAGATTGCCAATAAAGAGCCTTTGAGAAATTGTGGAAAACCATTGTTAACACCCAATACAGTCTCGTAGCACCAGTCCATGTGACTATGTGAAAGAGACAATGGAGAATTACTGAAAGAGATTTATTTTTGTTGACAAGGGATTGCTCACGAGTCTAACCAGAGCTCAGTGCATGAATCAGACCAGAAGATTGTGACATGACAAATTGATGCATTACTGACCCTTTATCATGCAGAATATTGGTTGATAATTAATCTTTCAGTGTTTGATGCAGTGTTCAACTGCTGTGTGTTTGATCACAAAAGTCTATTTATTGATTGCTTAAGTCTGCATGTGGACTTGGGGAAAATAAACAAACTGTGGGAACTGCTGGAAGCCAGAGGTGAAGTCTGCAGTGGACATTGTAAATAAAATAGAGGGTGGTTGACCTTTGGGGAATAAGTGAAGGGTCAGGAACAGTGGAGAAGAGGTGGTGAGCCCGTGAGGGCTGGGGGAAAGGTTCAAGCTCATGTATGAGGACAGGGGTTGGGAATCTTCAGGCCAGCCACTGGACAAGAGGACAACACAATGCACATGTACAAATGCATATTCCCCATGCAAAAAAAAATTCAAAATACAGAACCCCCAGATGGAAATAAGTCAGAACATGAAACAAACATTGCAGATACAGTATGCAGATACATAGCCTGGCAGGGTAGGGGAGTCCAAAACTAGAGGGCATAGGCGTAGGGTGAGAGGGGAAAGATTTAAAAGGGACCTGAGGGGCAACTTTTTCCACAGAGGGTGGTGCGTGTATGGAATGAGCTGCCAAAGGAAGTGGCGGAGGCTGGTACAATTACAATATTTAAGAGGCATCTGAATGAGTGTATGAATAGAAAGGGTTTAGAGGGATATGGGCCAAATGCTGGCAAATGAAACTAGATCAGTTTCGGATATCTGGTCAGCATGGATAAGTTGACCAAAGGGTCTGTTTCCGTGCTTTATGAGTCTATGACAGTTCTGGGAAATCTGGGACAATTGGTTACTTTAATAAATCCTGTAAGACATAAAAGTTAGTGTCATCCCAGCAATGCTGTGGGCTATAAAATATACAGCACAGTTGGTGAAGGACAATCGATTGGTCTGAATGTCAAACTGATTTAAAGATACTTTTAAAGTTAATAAAACTAGTAAATAGAATCTCACCTCTGATTGCCCTAAATAGTTACAGAAAATGAAAACAAATACTTTACCCTTCCTAACTTCTGGTTCAAGCATCAAGCACACCCCAGGATGATAATGATCTTTCTGCATGCTCACCTACAGAAACCTGGTTACAAATTTTACTTCCTCTAGACTGTCAGGTTTGATCATCTTTTTGAAGCTCCTATGGGCTATGTACAACTCCGGCAAGGCCAATTGCTAGTGGTATAATCGCAAGACGATTAATCCAGAACCCTTGGGGACTTGAGTTCAAATTCTGGCATGATAGATGTTGGAATTTGAATTTAATAAAAAAAAAGGAAATCTGGAATTAAGAGTCTAAAGATGACCATGAAACAAATACCGATTTTCAGAAAAACACATCTTGTTCACTAAAGTCCTTTAGAGAAGGAAATCTGCCATCCTCACCTGGTCTAGCCTACATGTGACTCCAGGACCAAAGCATTGTGACTGACTCTTGACTACTGTATGGGTGATTAGGGATGGGAATAAATGCTAAGCCACCCAGTGATACTCCATCATGAGAATAAAGATAAAATAAAAATCTACTTACAATATTCCAGCACAGAGGTTTATCATCAATTAACTTGTGTCATGAAATACGGCCTAGCTGAAAAGATTGGATTCAGAAAGTTTTCACTAAAACCACAGCATTTAGTTACAACACAGTATCAACTGTGTCTGTCCTCTGTCCAGTAAAGGTGCACCAAGTAAATTGGTTATCGGACCCATTAGGGAAAGCAGTAGCTGACTGTGTGCATATGACCAGAACTAATCTCTAAACTTTCCTGACAGACTCCAATTCAGCATCACAAGTGCCAGCGATCCTTTGGGAATTCATCCACTGTCGACACAGATTCTGAATGCTCATCAGTGACCACTTCAATCAGCTGAACGTTAAGGCGATGTGACATATGCATCAGGTATTTCCTATTCACAAGCCCAGAAAGATACTAGGTGCAGATGTCAGCCAGATCTACAAATTCATTTTCCCAGCTGGAACAGAATTGGATTGGACTGTCAAGCATCGCATACTCAAAAGAACCTGTCTACAATCCCTGGGTAAAGGATGAATCCTTTGTTAAAGGTACCAGAGCTGCTGTTTGCAATCATGGAGGGATATTCTTCATTGACAGAGAAGGCCAAAGAAAAATCTTCAGCCAGCACACAGGCCATATATAAAGGCAATTCTATTCAGTCTAATAAACTTAAATCTTGAGTAATAGAAACATAGAGACATAGTAAATAGGAGCAGGAGCAAGAATAGGCCATTCTGCCCTTCGAGCCTGCTCCACCAGTCAATGTGATCATGGCCAATCATCTAACTGTTCCTGCTTTTCACCCATAGCCGTTGATCCATTTGGTCCCAAGTGTGATATCCAATTCCTTCTTGAAATCACACTATTTTGGTTTCGACTACTTTCTGTAACACAGGCTGGCCACTCTCTGGCTAAAGAAATGCCTCTTCATCTCAGTCCAAAATGACCTATCCTTAGACTGTACCTTTAGACAGTGACCCATGCTTCTGGACTTCCCTACCATTGGGAACATCCTTCCTGCACCTATGTGGTCCTGTTAGAATTTTAGCAGTTTCTTTGAGATCCCTCCTCATTCTTCTTAACTACAGTGATTATAATTCTAACTGATTCAACTTCTCCTCATACATCAGCCGTACTATCCCAGGAATCAATTTGGTAAACCTTCTCTGCATTTCCTCTAAAGCAAGAAGGTCCTTCTCAGATAAGGAGACCAAAACAGCACACAATACTCGAGGTGTGGCCTCATCAATGCCGTGTATAATTGCAGCAAGAAACCTCTGCTCCAGTACTTGAATACTCTTGCTTTGAAGCCAGCATTCCATTGTCTTCGTGACCACCTGTGAGACCTGCATGCTTACCTTCAGCAACTAGTGTATTGCTGAAGAAAGACATATTTTGTTGAATCTTTTTTTCTCTTGCATTTGTGAGGACAATTCACAAGAATACCGATACAAGGAGGGAAAGTAATATTTATAGTGTATGAGAGGAAACTACTGAATGGATGGCAAATAGACTCTGATTGGTTGGTTAGAAGACTCAGATTCGTTGGTAAGGAGAGTTAGATTGGCCAGTGGATAGTGTGCTAGTTGAGAATGATGTTACATTTGTGCCTCTGGCTGTCTGAAAGGCATCATGTAGTGTTTACCAATACTGTAGATCCTTTGAGAGAACAGCGGGCCCCACAAGGACTGTAGTGGCTTATCTCTCCTTCCAACTCCATTTCAATTTATTCCCCTCCTTCCCTCTGTACTTCTCCTTCCCCTCTGGTGAACTGCATTGTGCTTGCTAGGCATTGTATGTAATTTAGCTATATTGGAAACATAAGGGATTATTGGCAGTGGTTAACAGATGAAAACTATCACAGGTGATTTGGTAGTGGAGAAAAGCAGCTCGGTTCTATGTGATAGCACTTCTGGACGTAATATATATAAATATATCGTTAAATGACTCTTGTCTCATACAGTGTAATTGTTGTTTTCCCTTTCACTTTAGCATTTCTTGTGAATTGGCCTGATGAAAGCAAGATGAAAAGCTTCGGCAAAATGCATCATTTTCAGTAATATTCAAGTTCTGTACTTTGAAACAACTCTTATAAATTTAAATTTCTACTTATAATTTGTGTTTTGAATGACACAGCAATCAGATAACTGATAACTGAACTGGGAGAATGCCAGGTTCCAGTAGAACTAAGCCGGAAATTCAATGATATGAAGAACTTGAGACTGATGGTTCATTAAGCTTTTTGACTGCTTATGAAGTAAGTTTTTTTTGATTGTTCACAAGGAGTCAGTAACATTACACCTCAGGAGTCAGACCAATAAGAAGGCAAGACGGTAGATAGTCAGCAGTTATTATCTACAAACAGGATTCCCCTGACAGATCCGTCATTTCAGCCCATTCCTGCCTGACTGAACTTACTTTTCCTTCCTATCCTAACTCAGTTTCTCCCTCCACACTTGTTCAATTGCTTCCCACTTACATTTGTAATCCTTCTGATACTTTACATTGGTTCAACAATTTCCAGATTTCTGACCTTAGCCATCTCCACTTCACTGTGAATGTATAATCCCTCTATTCATCTCCCTCCCATCAGGCTTTGTTTCTTTCCCTGACAGAAACCATGGACAGTATCCATTCACAGCACCTCCTTCACCTGACTGAGCTCAGTCTCACTTTGAACAACTTTTCCTTTAACTCATCTCACCTTCCCAAACACAGGAGTGGCCATCCAGCTTTCTGTCACTTTCTTGGGCATGTGGAACAATCTGGTTCTGGACCTACTTGGGCTCCCACCCATAACTTTTTCTCTGATACCGTGAAGCTGGTTCCTCCTGTCATCCAGAACTGGAAAAGCTTGTAAATCTTGCATCTAATTGCCATCGTTCTATCACTTTCACCTGGGTTGTCTCTGACTCTACTCTTCCCTTCCCTTCCTGATGTCAATGTTCCCTTCTCTGGGTGCAGGCTATCTTCTACAAACCCACCAACTCCCACAGAAATGCATCTTCACACACTGTTTCCTGCAAGGTTTCCATTCTATTTCCCCAAGTTCTCTGTCTGTGCTATGGTTACAACACTGGCATCAACCTGACAATATGGAAATTTACCCAGGTATGTTCAGTACAAAAAAATGCAAGAGAAATCCAACCCAGCCAATTACCGCACTATCAATCTACTCTTGATCATCAGAAAAGTGATGGAAGGTGTCATCGACAGTGTTATCACACAGCATCTGCTCAGCAATAACCTGCTCAGTGACGCCCAGTTTGGGTTCCGCCAGAGTCTCTCAGCTCCTCACCTGGCTCAAAAATGGACAAAGGACGTGAATTCTAAAATTGAGGTGAGAGTGACAGCCCTTGACTTCAAGGTCACATTAGACTAAATGTGGCATCAAGGAGTCTGAGCAAAACTGGGATCAATGGGAATCAGGAGGAAAGCTCTCCGCTGGTTGGAGTCATACGTAGCACATCAGAAGGTGGTTGGTTGAGGCCAGTCACCTCAGTTCCCAGGATATCTCTGCAGGAGTTCCTCAGGGTAGTGCCTTAGGTCCAACCAACTTCAGCTGCTTCATCAATGACTTTCCCTCCATCATAAAGTCAGATGTGGGGATGTTCCCCAATCATTGCACAATGTTCAGCATCATTCAAGGGTCTTTAGATATTTATTCAGTCCATCTCCAAATGCAGCAAGACCTGGACAAATCCAAGCTTGGGCTGAAAAGTGGCAATTAACATTTGCACTCCACAAATGCTCAGCAAAGACTATCTGATTCAATGTCTGAGGAGTCTTGAACAATGCTGAACAATGTACAATTACCACCTCCAAGAAGAGACAATGTAACCATCAGCCTTTGATATCCAATGGCCCTATCAGCATTAAACCCCACACAGTCTGTTTTAATAAGACCACTCTCCACTGTGGTACTTCCAACATGTTCTGCTTTTTCCTCATTTGATGATTCCCCTGTCACACCACCAAACCCCACAAGGCTGACAAGGCCAAACCATCTCTCACACCTCTGCACTCACCCCTTACTTTCTCTCCCAGAACAATGGTAGGGTGATATTTGTCTTCAGCTTCCACCCAGCCTGCATTCCTCCATCTCCACCATCTCCATCAGATAGCATCACCAAACACATCTTCCTTAACCAGTATGATCGACAGACCACTCCCTCAAGCACACTCTTCCATCATGCCTAACACTTCTTCACTCCTCCACAGTACCTTCTCATACAAAACTTCCTCATTTACCTCCTCTGTCCAAGGTCCTTCCAGAAGAAGCAATGTCTCTTCTTTCTGTCCTGCAGAGGATAAATCTTACCTTGCTTTAGAGTCATCGAGGTCCACACCCATCATGTCCATCTGATCAAAAACGACCAGCTAACTATTCTAATTCCATTCATCACCAACCCCACAGCTCTGCCCAATAAATGCAGTCCTAACATTGAATAGAATGCAAAGGAAAAGAGAAATACCACAGTTCAAAGCAGCTGAAAATTAGCTTCGAGCGCATGAAGGCCTGAAATAAGTATTGTCCAATTAACTCTACTAATCTCATTAAAAATAACCTGATATAAAAATAGGTGTCTGTATCAATGCACTTCTTTTTGTCTCCTCCGCTGTATTCGCTATGCACAATGCAGTTTCCTTTGCATTGGTGTGATCACGTGCAGACTAGGTGACCACTTGCAGAACACCACTGCTCTGTCCACTCAAATGACCCTAACCTCCCAGTGGCTTTCCATTTCAATAAATTACCTTGCTCCCATACTAACATTTCTCTCCTTAACCTGCTACAGTTTGTCAACAGCATAATAACCACAATTTTCCAGCTCGTTTCAATCTGAAGTAAGTCCATACTGGATTCAAAACATTAACTGTTTCTCTCTCCAGTTCTCTTTACATTTTCTCTCTACAGTTCCAATGAAGCTCAACACAAGCTGAAGGAACAACACCTGTTGACATTTTGGTACTTCAATGCTTTGAGGACTCAGTATTGAATCCCACAACTTCACTGTGTGACCTCTGTCCTCCATTTCCTTACATCCCTAACCTCCCTGGCCATGTCTTGTTTGTGTCTTGTGGATTTTCTCATTTCTCCTTTTCACACTTTCGTTAACATCCATTTTATATTTCCAACATACCTTTACCACCTTTATCACTACCTAGATCTTTTGCTCTGGGCACCTTCACAAACTGCTCTATTTGCTCCTCTACCACCTCTGTCAACAGCATAATAACCACAATTTTCCAGCTCCTTTCAATCTGAAGTAAGTCCAGACTGGATTCAAAACATTACCTGTTTCTCTCTCCACAGATGCCACCAGACCTGCTGGTGTCATTATTTTTCACTTAAAAATTTCTTTCATGAATTCTGCTCAATCTTGACTACCGTGATTGGCAATAAATGAAAAATGCTTGCTAGATATGGCCATACGCCTCAAAAAAAGGTGTCAGCAATGTGTTCCAATACTCCCATCGACAGCTTTATAGTACAATTTTCACTTAAATCACAGTGCAATTTAAATTTTCCAATCTCAGGAAAAATTAACTACTTATCCTGAGCAACGATTCCTCATCTCCATTTCCATTTATCATTTTGACTACCTGTGTGGTCTGACGGAAAATGTAATACCACAGAGAACACAGAAAAGTGCATTGCTTTCCCACGGAAAGGAATACCTGCAGAGGATAAATCTTACCTTGCTTTAGAGTCATCGAGGTCCACACCCATCATGTCCATCTGATCAAAAACGACCAGCTAACTATTCTAATTCCATTCATCACCAACCTAATAGCTCTGCCCAATAAATGCAGTCCTAACATTGAATAGAATGCAAAGGAAAAGAGAAATACCTCTATTCAAAGCAGCTGAAAATTAGCTTCGAGCGCATGAAGGCCTGAGATAAGTATTGTCCAATTAACTCTACTAATCTCATTAAAAATAACCTGATATAAAAATAGGTGTCTGTATCATCCTATAAAAGCCACTTTTACATTAAATCATAAAAGCAATTTCACTTGATTTAAGCAAAAACCATGTCCTTTTCTGGCATTTTACAGCAACTGAACCAAAAAGATTTCTTGATTTGGAAAAGCTGGCTGTGTTTATCTTTATCTTCAGCAGTGTTTCTGCTTGATACGGGTGAATTATTACTTAGGCTGATCTTGTTTAGCGTACTGTTGGAAAGCTGAGGTCAACATTGATCAAATATATTCACTAATTACGAAGTAAAAACATGCAACACATTTACATTCATCTGAAAACATGATTTTCCCATCCAGAAACAGTGAAAGAGGCCATTTAGCCCCTTCAGTCATTTCTGCCAGTCAATATAATTATGATTCATGGCACCAGAGAATGGCTTTTGCACAGAAGGAGACCATTCAACTGATCATGTACCTGCTGACTCTCTGCAAGCACAATTCAGCTCATATCATTCCCCTGCTTGTTGCACATAGCCCTGAAAATCTTTTCTCCGCAGATAATTATCCAGTTCCCTTATGGAAGCCACATTTGAAGCTGCCTATATCAGAGTCTCAGGCAGTGCAGTCCAGATCCCAATCATTTACTGTATTTTTTAAAAAAAATTCCCCTCGTATAATTTCTGATTCTTTCAGCAATCACCTTAAAAAGCACCCTTTGCTTCTCGATTCTTCTGCCATTGGGAAGCGTTTATCCAAATCCACTCTGTCCAGAAACGTCATGATTTTGAATAGTTCTAGCAAATCTCCTCTCAACCTTCACTTCTCAATGGAGAACAATCCCAGCATTTCCAAGCTATCCTCATAACCCCAAGTCCACAATTGCCCAGACGATTCTCATGAAACCTTTTTACACTCTCTTGGGTGGCACAGTGGTTATTGCCTCACAATGCCAGGGACCTGCGTTCAATTCCACCTTTGGCAGACCTTGAGGAAATGTTTGTGAAATAACTCCACACAAAGTCACCATTCACTTATCTTTGACTATAGTGCTGCATCATACAGATTCACGTACCAGAGTGTTCCTATATCTGACAGCCAGGGCTCCCTGATTGGACTGGACTAACAGCCCCAATCAGGGAACCCATATTCTGTGAGGTCCAGAGATAGTAGGAACTGCAGATGCTGGAGAATCTGAGATAACAAGGTGTAGAGCTGAATGAACACAGCAGGCCAAGCAGCATCAGAGGAGCAGGAAGGCTGA
>JAHRHZ010000139.1:1868033-1873033 GCA_024137785.1 Ginglymostoma cirratum
GAAACGTCAAGTTTTCCTGCTCCTATGATGCTGCTTGACCTGCTGTGTTCATCCAGCCCCATGCTTGTTATCAAGGAATGGAGGGATATGGGCCAAGGGAAGGCAGAAGAAAATAGGTTAATTTGGCAACATGTTTGACACAGCATCTTGGGCCGAAGGGCTTGACCCTGTTCTGTACTGTTCTATGTTCTAGATACCTCCTTTGCCAAGCAGTAACTTCGAGTGACTGGCTTCAAGAGCTTTCCTTAGTTTTCAGAGACTTGTTTTTAAAATCTGAGACCAGCAGTCAAACCTGTTCCAATGCTTCTTGTTCTCCCCTTGTCACATGCAGATGATTCTTCTGAAATCCTCAGATGGCTGCAGAATCCTTCTATTCGGCCGAAAAAGATTTGTTGCATCTATTTTTCTAATCAACCTGCTCAGTGATGTTATTACACACCTCTGTAATAGATGGGACTTGAACCCAGGAGTCCCACTCCAGGAGAAGAGATGTTATCACAGCCCCTCAAGAGGGTCCCCTAAATCTGGCTTCGATGCTTCACAAATGTTCTTCTCTGCTGACCATATAGAACTTTTCTTCACTCTCAATTTTCACTGAATATGTCAGGAAACCAATAACCTGATCTCAAAAATGTCTTTGCCTGTCCTCTTCCCATGGCAATGTGAATCACATTAACTTTCTTGCTAGACAGAAATGGAAGTTCACAAAACAGAAGTTGCTGGAAAAGCTCAGCAGGTCTGACATCAGTAGTACGGGAAAAAAACAGAGTTAACGTTTCGGGTCTGGTGACACTTCCTCAGAAAAATGGAAGTTTGCTACTTTCAACAGGCTGATCAAAAGCAACTGTCAAAAAAAAGTAACAAATTTGTGACAAAGAAATAAAACCATTTGGCCCGTTGTGTCTGCACCAACTCTTTAAACAAGCATGTCACTATCTGCCATGTTTCCATTTTCTCACTGTGACCACGCACGTTCTTCCTTCATTGACAACAGGCTGATTCTGTTTCAAATGCTTCCGTTGAAACTGTCTCCTCACAGGAAAAGCATTCCACAACTTAACCATTTCAACAAAAGTTTTTTTTTCACATATTGGTTTTGCTTCTTTTGCCAATTACTTTACAACACCGGCCCCTCATTTTGAATTCTTTGAGAAATGGGAACAATTTCCCCCTATTTCTACTGCTCAGGCTCCCATGATTTTGAACACTTCAATCTATTCTCCTCTCAACCTTCTTTTCTCCAGGAAAAAAAACAGTCCTAACTCCTCCATGGAGTATATGGGGTATATTAGGGATATGTGGATGGGTACATGGACGTGGATTAGCATGAAGGGTATGATGAACCATGTGGGCGAATACAGTGGTAAAACATAGTTTGGAGGGTTTGAGGTGGTGGGTGGAGGGGTTTGAGATGTCATGGAATTGTCATCAACGGTCATCAGGGGTGTTGGAGAGTTCATAAGCTTTGAGTGAGGACCGAAAGCCTCTCTTTCAAAAAAAAAATCACACAGTGTGAGGCAGGCCTTCTGTCCAGCCTGCCTTCATGGCTAGAGAATTTTGTGTAAGGTCATCTGGTCCAAATAGAATCACAGACAAAGCAAGCATCCCAAACACAGTCTTCCACCTTACAGAGCCATTTCTCATGAGTCAGGTTTATGCAGCCAGAAAATGCCACAATTCTGTACATCTGACCCATGAAACAAAAGATTTAGCCTCAGGGTCTACTCATGGTAAAGTCAGGGCCTGCTCCCATTGTCTCTATGTGTAAATTACAAGGATTATATCTTCTTATTTTGTGTTCTTTTTTTAAATCAGTCAACTTAAATGAGAAAAGAACATTTTTAAAATGAGAGTTTGAAAGGGTAGCTGTACGTTTTGACAGCAAGTGACCTGACACCCACTGAAAGATTGTATAATCAATTATTTGAACATGCAGAAATTGAACATTTCAATTGTAAATGGTTTAGAGTCCAGAAGGTGTACAGATGCAGCTATTGTTGACAACAAGGAGTTGATTGGTCTATGGACTAATGACCGCTTATTGGTGACAGACCTTTTGCCTGCCAACAACTATGTGAGGCATTCTCAGGTAACTTGGCAACTTACAACTGGAAAGAAATTAGAGAGAGAGAGAGAAAGAAGTGTTCAATTCAGGAATGCTCTTTCTGTTCTCTGAAGCGAAAACTAACTTCTAACCTGAAAATGGAAACAGTTTATCATTCCTGAAACAGTTGTTGTAAGATGTTTACCTGATAAGTCAGAGATTTGTGAAAAGTGATCTAGTATCTCATACAAACCATTGGAGGCATCCAGGGAAGATCGACTGAAGCAACATAGTCGCCAGTGGAAGAATCATCAAGATTGTCTCAACAACAAAACCTGTGAACAAATATTACCGAACCGTCCTTCTAGTTTCTCCCCTTTTCCCAAAATATTGCTTTCCCTGTCTGTTTGCCGTCTGTTCCATACCGAAACCTGGTCTGTGCATTTTATCAACCTGGGTCTGAAAATCAGGCAACCTGGGGAACTTTGCGTACTTTTTAAAAAAGTCTTAACTTTTATGTTGAGCGTGGGAACAGTGGAGTTTGAGTTTCAGTGTGCAATCCCAGACAGTACGAATAAAAGCTGCATACTTTCTCCACAGTTAAACAATCTAAGCCTTGCCTCAATCTCAAACAAGCTAACCAGTGAGGTTTATTGCCAAGAAGACTTTAGAAGTTACATGACTTCCTTGTTTACCCTAAACTTAAAGCTACAGTTCCAAAAAGTAAAATCTCACAACTAAAACAACAGGAACAAAAGAGGGAAAAGCATCTGTTGAATTCCCCTCTAACCTTCTCAGGTGATCAAAACCAATCTTTTGGGAAAAATAGAGAGAGAATAGTTTCAAGCAAATCACAGTGTTCTAACACTAAAAGAAATGAAGGGGCTTCAAGAATTACAGGGGATTTCAGGAAATTGTTTTTCTTCCAGAAGGTAGTCAGGGTCTGGAACACACAGCTGGGGAGTGGGGTTGAGGCAGGAAACCTTACAACCTTTAAAAAGTATTTGGATGAGCACTTGGAGTGTTATAACATTCAAAGCAATGGGCCTAATGTAGGAAAATGGGATTGGGGTAGACTTAGTTTGGCTTTGTCAGTGATGGTTTGATAGACCAAAGTGCCCCCTCTATACTCGATGATTCTAATTAAAGGCAAGCGCGAGACGAAGAGGCACCGCAACATTACCTTTGTGTAGAAGTTAACAAACTGAAGGTCATCTTGATGAGATTAAGCTCAGAGATAACGGAGATCAGCTATGAATATCTCACAACAGTTTCTGCAACAGTTGGAGATATTAAGCACAGGCTTTTTATTTATTGCAATTCTTCAACGTTGTTTGAACTTGCTGATGCTGCATTTTTATAGCTGAATGTTCAAAGCTGAAGATTAAACTTTAAAGATTATGAGATTCAATTACAGAAACATTGTAGCATAAGCATTCTGTGAGCCAGCACAATGCAAAGCCGTAATTTTCTTTGTTATTTTTATTTTTACGATTATGAGAAGCTTCCACTTTACAGACTTGCTTAGCTGCTGGAATAAGATGAATAGAATTAACACTCTGAAGCTATTTACACTGTCTGTATTTTCTGAGAAAAAATTACATCTGCAACTATGGATGATTGAGAATGAATAACAAGGGCACATAAATGGCAAATGGTTCATAAACATTACCCCTGTACTAAGACTAAATTGCTGTCTTTAGTAACTTATTTTGCATTTTAAACGCTTCTGAAGGTCTGCATGAATTGAGTTTGGGAACAGGTCTAAGATTAACATAGTCACGTACAAGGCAACATAATAGAAATGGCGAAACACCCATTGAGAAAATTTTAGACTCTTTGGATGATGAAAGACAAAATGGATTTCATCAATAATTAGCCTACTTTGCCAATTTTGAATGCTTACACACAGACTTGGCTATTAAAGCAATTTTCAGCTAATATAAAGTTAATTATTCTCAGGTCCAGAATATATGAAGAAATACAGACTAGATCTAAATCCAGTTTGAAGAAAAACTGTGTATTGCAGAAGGAATTACAAAAGCAAGAAGTTACATGACAGAAAAATAAATCAATGGAAAGATATAATGGGCTAGAGAAAGGAGTGAGGAGATAATTGGGTCTGGTTATGGTTCATGCTCACCGTGTCACTTGTTAAAAAGACCACATTCTCTGTTGCTCACTGTAAAGTAAAATCAGGCTGCAGTCTGATGGTTGAGTCATCTCCTAAGACTCAGTCCCAAGGTTTACCAACAAAGAACGTGTTAACCCAGCTCTGAGCCATGGCGGGGCAGTCAGCAACTATGTTTGCTGACGACATCACCGTTGTCGGTTGGGTCTCAAACAGCAATGAAACAGAATACAGGACAGAGATTGAGTGTTTAGCGGCATGGTGTAACGACAAGAATCTCTCCAATATTATCAGCAAAACAAAGGAGCTGGTCATTGCCTTCAGGAGGTGGAGTGGAGGGCACGCTCCTGTCTACACAGGTGTGATAATCACAAACAATCTGTCCCAATCCACCCTGGTCAAAAAAAGCGACAACAATCCTTCTACTTCCTCAGGGGGCGAAGGAAATTTAGCATGTCCATAAAGGCCCTGATACATTTTTACAGATGCGCCATAGAAAGCATCCTGTCTGGATGCATCACAGCGTGGTACAGCAACAGCCCTTCCCAAGACGGCAAGAAACTACAGAGAGTCTTGAACACAGCCCAGACCATCACACAAACCAGCCTTCCATCCATTGACTCTAACAATACTTCCCGCTGCCTTGGGAAAGCAAACAACACTATCAAAGACCTTTCCCCACCCCAGTTACACTCTGTTCCACCCTCTTCCATCGGACACAAGGTGTAAGAGTTTAGAGACATGTATGAATAGATTTAAGAACAGCTTCTTCCCAGCTGTTATCAGACTTTTGAATAGACCTCTCAAATGTTAATGTTGAGCAGT
>JAHRHZ010000139.1:1878033-1927590 GCA_024137785.1 Ginglymostoma cirratum
CCACAGGGATAAGTCCTGGGGCCACACATGCTAATAATATGAACTAATGACTTGGATGAGGAAAGTGAACAGACTATGACCAAGTATGCAGGTAATACAAAAATAGATTGGAAGGCAAGTGATGGAGGTGACATAAAGAGCTCTGCAAGTGAATATAGACATGTGTGAAAAAACTTAGCAGATGGAAAATAATATCGGAAAATGTGAGATTATGCACTTTGGCAGGACGAATAGAGGAGCTGAATATTATTGAAAAGGAGAAACACAGCGGAAAGCTACAGAATAGAGGGATTTGTGAGTTCCAATCAATGAATCACAAAAATGCTGGCATCCAATTTCTGCGAGTAATAGGGAAGGTAAATAGAATTTTGGCCTTTATTTCACAGCAAATGAAATATAAAAGGAAGGTGACAAATACGGAGGACGCTGGAGTAACTCAGCAGGTCTGGCAAATCCGTGGAGAGAGAAACAGAGTTAACGTTTGAGGTCTGATATTATTCTTCTTCAGAGCTGACACAGCGAGTATTGTGAGTAAAGTTAAAAATCCAAATTTTGGCAAAAGTAAATTTTTTAGTTTATGACTCAGATTTGGCTAAGAAGACTACAAGTTAAAAAGGAGTACTGACAACTGACAACAAACATTGATGAAATCACAAGCAGACATCACAAGAGATGGCTACGGCATGGATATCCAGGGTCATGGAAATAATTTAAACCTAGCACCTAGCTAAAACCAGAATTAAGGTCACAAATTTACAATTTACAGGCTTTACAAGCCTAATTGAACACAGTTTAATAGAAGGAAAGAGTAGAAGGCTATTGAGGTTTCTGTTGGAGCAGTTAACTCTCCTATCAAACCTTTGGGAAAAAGGTCCAGATTGGGATGAGATGAGGGAACTGGTAAACTGTCACCTCAGGGCTCTTTTCTGTTTAGACCTAAATGTTTAGCTATTAATTTTTCATTGTATAGATTTTCACAGAGGAGAAATGTTATACAGTTACAATAAAAATCATTTTATAGGCTTCATTCTAGAGAGGTTCTCATCTGCATTTAAATCTAAACAGAAACTAATGAGGACATCATATTTCAGCTTTGCTTTCAAATATTCATTCTTCTCTGACAAAAACTGAATTAGTCTCATATTGAGACAACCATGACCAGCTGTAGGGTATTAGTTACAGTTTAAACCATCACAATTTCATCCCCTTGTTTTAGCTGAAGCACACAGGTATTCAAACTGGAAAACTTTCTGGTGAGCTTTGTCAGCCGGCAAGTGATAAAATGTGCATTGCTTTTTCCTTTACAGTAATAATGCTTAGCAACATCTCAGAAGTGAGCCTTTTCCTAAGCAGTTTTGCCACAGACAGATTTCCCAGATGTTGAGGGCTGCCAGCCTCCCAGGATTATCCTGGAATCTGCAGGAATTAAAGGAACTGCAGTAGAATTTCAGGGACTTGGGCATAAGTTGCAGCCAAAATTTAAGTTTTCTCTCAAAAGCATTTGCAGATCATCAAGCACAACATCCTTCATGGACCAGTGTGGTCAAGCAGTGTTTTAAAACTCAAATTATACAAAGAAAAGATGTTAAAAAAATTGTTGATGCATTCAAGTCTGTTGTCATTAACAATTACAACCAAAAGTTTAATCAAAGGGTCAAGTCAACCACCTGCAAGTGATTCAGTCGAAAGAACTGCAACATAACCATTATCAAAAACCATCTGTACATCTATAAGACCATCTGTTAGTCATCTTGGAGGAGAGCTAAGAAGAACTGTGATGAACTGGATTATAAATGTTGTCAAAATAAACATGGAATCTCCAGGTTAAAGCTGCATACGTTACAGGAGTTATCATATTTTTACACTCATTCGCAGGAATATTGGACATTACTGGTCAGGCTAACATTGATTGCCCATCCGTAATTGCCCAGAGGCCAGTAAAGAGTCAACCAATTGTTTGTGGGTCTGGAGTCACTTGTAGGTCAGACCAGATAAGGATGGCAGTTTCCTTCCCTGAAGGGCATTAGTGAACCAGATTTCTTTTTTACAACAATCAACAATGGTTTCATGGTCATCATTAGACTATGAATTCCAGGTTTGTTATCAAATTGAAATTCCACTATCTGCCATGGCAGAATTCAAACCTGGGCCCTGAGGACATCACCTCCCCTATGGATAAAATGGATGCAGTTTTTAACGAAATACTATTTCAATTGTTACATTTAAATCTGAAATTCAGATCTGGTATGCAATTTGAAACAAGGTAATAACTACCTGATTAAAACTTCCACTTCTGAGCACATCTAATGGTAATGTAATAATTGTGCCCTCACCAGAAGGTGTGTCTAGCACGATGGCTTTTTGTCTGGAGAAATGTATGTTAGTTCCTATGAAGAAAACTATTCAGAGAATCAATGAATCCCTACAGTGTGGAAACAGGCCATTTGGCCCATCAAGTACAAACCAATCCTACAAAGAGCATCCCACCCAGTCCCATTCCCCTACCCCATCCTGTAACCTTTGTATTTCCCATACTTAATCCACTTAGCCTACACGTCCCTGGTCACTATGGGCAATTTATCATGGCCAGCCCAGCTAACCTACACATCTTTGGATTGTGGGAGGAAACTGGAGCACCCAGAGAGAACCCACACAGATGCAGGGAAAATGTGTAAATTCCACACAGACAGTTTCCTGAGGGTAGAATCAAACACAGTTCCCTGACGTGTTAGCAGTGCTAGCCACTGAGCCACCATGCTGCCTTAAAGTTATAAACGTATGCCTGTTGCCTTATACCAAATTAAACACAGTGATGTCTAAGAAATTATGTTTTCCTTGTGTGTTTTCTGTGTTTTCGAAAATAATGTCGGATTGATAATGATTGAGGATGTTGAAGAACTCTTCTAATTTTGTGACTGAGCGAGTACAAATACTGTACATGTCAAAAATTTACAGAAGGTAGCAGGAGAAACACAGCAGGTCAGGCAGCATCAGAGGAGCAGGAAAGTCAGCGTTTCAGATCGGGACACTTCATCTGTCCTAATGAAAACGCGTAAATTTCACATCTTCTATTATGAAAACAACAAATGCTGGAGATCACAGCTAGCAAAACGTTAGCTGGCTCTCTCTCTTCGTGGATGCTGTCTGACCCAATAAGCCTCTGAGCCACCGTTACGTTCTGCCAAGCTCAAAGCTAATTCCTGTCATTGATTAGCCCAATTGATACCATATTAATTCTGAGTGCACAAGCCCAGTAGGAAGATTGAATTTCCTGCTAACTCCATTGCTACTTTCATGTGTTGGTGCCGATTTTGAAAGTCATTTAAAAACTAGCCAACGTGTTAGAGCTTGTGAACACTGAGAGAAGTCTACTAAGGCGAAGGGAATATTTTGACAGATAATTATGTGTTTTGACAGCTTCAACTGTCATATGTAGGTACTGTTTTGCAATGGAGATGTGTTCACATGAAAAGATATGTTGACCATAACATTTACAAACATTGATTAATGGCTGAGATTCAGCTCCAGGTGTTATTGGCAATTTCTCAATGCAGTGTTAAGTGAGGTTCCACAAGGATCAATCCTGGCACTAATGCTCTTCATTTACGTTTAAGATTCCAGGCAGAATCTGCCCAGACTTTGAAAAATGTGGAAATCTGGGAGAATCATGTGAGGCATTGAGTGATGCCTTTCCTGACATTAACAGCAAGTCGCACATTTCGAACTTCATTCTGGATGTTGAGATGAGATTTTCACTACTCCGCAGCACTAGGCCTCTTCCCAGGGTTTGACACTCATTATACTCTCATTACTATCTAATCTCACCTCATTAATGAGAAGGTTCCCATTCAACCACACGCTGAGCAGAAACTAGGCGTCAAGAATTAGACACCAACACTGCCATTAACACCTGGAGCACGAGGCATCAAGAAGTCCTGGCTTGAAAGTCAGAAATTGGTGTCTGGTGATTCCAACTTGCTGCTTGCGCCATTGGATCGCCACCTTGGACATGCTGCACCAATATCTCAGGGCATCCTCCAGGACCATACACACCCCACAACCACAGATGCTGGCATCTGACACATGCCAACATCTCCACACCATCATGGCACAACTCCAGTACTGTTCAGCACTTCAACGCTACATTTTGAAGCACATCAGTACCCCTCACTGCAACGTTGCTGCAAACACACTTTACATGCTGAGACAGGAAGCTTGTGCATGGATTGGATCAGGTTTTATCTAAATCGATTGTTTTATTAGTGCTCACGCACGTAGCACGTCATTGGATGCTCACATCATCTCTGCCTTGTCTTGCTTCACCTATTAGCTCTTTGCTCCCTAAGCCAAACCTCAGGGGCACACACTACTTCTTCATGATTTGTCTTTCAATGCTGACACAATGCCAGGAAGATTGTCATAATTGTCAGCAGTGATCAATTTGATTTTATCGATTGATTTGATTTATCATTGCCACATGTAGCTAGGTACAGTGATAAGTTTTTTTTTTGTGGCACTACAGGCAGATCACACCATACAAAGTGCATTAGGGTAATAGAACAAGGTGAGGAATACAATGTTTATGGTAATAAAACAGAGTGAAGAATGCAGCGTTATTGCAAAAAACACAACTAGGAATACAATGTTATGACTGCAGAGAAGGTGCACAAAGAGCGAGATCAACGTTAAATTTAAAATTTAAGAGGTTCATTTAGAAGCCTAACGATGACGAGGAAGAAGCTGCTCTTGAACCTGTTGGTATGTGTGTTTAAGCTTTTGTATCTTCTGCCTGATGGAAGAGATTGGAAGAGATGACAGGTGGGATGGGAGAGGTGCTTGATAATGTTGGCAGCTTTCCTGAGGCAGCAAGAAGTGCACATGGATCAGTCAAGGGCACGGTATGTTACTCTCGAACCTTCCGCTTGTGCTACCACATGCTTCTAGAAAATGGCCACTTCTCGGAGTCGAAAGGAAGTAGTTCTCAGGATAATGTCGAGCAGGACACCCCTCAGTCAGGGGGGTCCAGTACAAGATACCAAGGTCAACTTTCAGGGACTGGGCACAGCAATTTGGCTGCTTGAGGTGGAGGGTCATGATCCTGACCTCATCTGGATTGAAGAGCTAAATTTTGGCTATCACACAACTCATCTTGTCTTTTCCTGCCCTTGGACTATTTCCTCCTCAAATGAGAGAAAGGGAGGAATTGGTTAAGACAAAGTGGAAGGCACAGCTGTCTGTACTGGTACAAGTCGGTGAAAGGTGGTGAGGTGCCCTGACCAAGTGAGTAGGCGGTGTAACAACATGTAGGGCTACTATTGGGGGTGAACTGGATGGAAATGAGCAAGTGAGGGAAAATGTTGCATGAAATAGTGAGACTGACAGAGCAGGAGCCTGAATGAGAGGTGGCTGCAGGGATCGAGAGAATGTGAGGTAGCAGAGAGATAATGGTAGCATGTGCCCTGGTGGAGTGGAGAAGGTCATTGACCATTCTATTACATTACTCAGCATTCCTTCAGATGATTAATGTTTTAACGAAGATCTACAGCTCTTTTTGTGGTTGGAGTTGTTGGTTGGTTCGCCGAGCTGACTGGTTTTCATGTAAACATTTTATTTCCCTTCTAGGTGACGTCATCAGTGGTGGGTAGTCTCCGTTGAAGTGCTGTTGTTCTGTCCCGCTTTGACGGTCTGGCCTGTCATGGTGGGTATTCTTGTCTCCAGTTTTGTACGGTAATAGTATGTAGACAGGGTCTATTTCAATATGTTTGCTTATCTTACTGGTGGTTGAAAACAGAAAACAAGAACAGACTCCCTAAAAATAAAACCTGATGGATCAAAACACCCCCCCCAATTCTACGGACTACCCAAAGTACACAAACCTGACATTCCCACTCCAACCCTGCCGGGCACACCAACACACAGGCTAGCCAAGGAGTTACAACGGAGACTGAAACACTTCACCAACGGATCGATCCACTCCATACACTCAGCACAGGAATTCCTCGACAACTTCAGGAACATAAAAATCGACGAGGAGGAAATGATGATGTCCTTTTGACATCACAGCTCAATTCACCTCTATAGACATGACACTAGCAAAGGAGACACGGACCACATTACTGGACAATCCAAAAACACAAACCTCCAATGAAACCATCGGCAAGGACAACAAGCTAAAATTACTAGACCTATGTCTTACCATGCACTTTATCTTTAACAGCCAGGTGTACGAACATCCATGGGTTCACCTATCTCAGGGCTGAAGCTGTTATGCAAAGGCTGGAACACACAGCTCTCCCCCATATCCGGCCTAAACTCTGGGTTAGTAGGTGGACGATACCTTCAAGATCATTAAACGAGCAAAGTTAGAAGAAACACACCACCTTATTAACAGAATATTCACTGGGATCAAGTTCACCAGGGAAGAAGAGAACAATAATCAACTTCTGTTTCCAGACATCATGGTGGAACAAACGAACAATGGTGTATTCCTTACCAGCGTATACAGAAAGACCACTCACACAGACCAAATCCTGAATTTATAACAGTATCCACCCCAGCGGCCACAAACAGAGCTGTGTCAAGACTCTGTTTAAATGAGTGATAACATTCTGCAATACTACGGAGCTGCGCAAAAACAAAGGGGAATACCCAGACAGAGTCTTTACAAACAATGGGTATCCTAACAGGCATGGGGCTGGATGAACACAGCAGGTCAAGCAGCATCATAGGAGCAGGAAAACTTGACGTTTCGGGCCCAGACCCTTCATCAGAAATGGGGGAGGGGAAGAGGGTTCTGAAATAAATAGGGAGAGAGGGGGAGGCGGATAGAGGATGGATAGAGGAGAGGATAGGTGGAGAGGAGGCAGACAAGTCAAAGAGGCGGGGATGGAGCCAGTAAAGGTGAGTGTAGGTGGGGAGGTAGGGAGGAGATAAGTCAGTCCAGGGAGGACGGACAGGTCAAGGGGGCGGGATGATGTTAGTAGATAGGAGATGAGGGTGGCCTCTTCGACTTGTCTGCCTCCTCTCCACCTATCCTCTCCTCTATCCGCCTCCCCCTCTCTCCCTATTTATTTCAGAACCCTCTTCCCCTCCCCCATTTCTGATGAAGGGTTTAGGCCCGAAACGTCAAGTTTTCCTGCTCCTATGATGCTGCTTGACCTGCTGTGTTCATCCAGCCCCATGCTTGTTATCTCGGATTCTCCAGTATCTGCAGTACCTTTTATCTCTGGTATCCGAACAGCTTCGTCTGCCGATGCCTGGCAAATAAACAACGCCCAAGAAGACACTGTATGCCCCAACGCACTGGCCACCCTACCCTCCGTTAGGAACACATCAGAACTGACTACAAGACTCCTACGAACTATTGGAATAACAATAGCACACAAACCAACAGGCCACACTCTGCCCGTTACTCTCAAAGACGAAAGCCCACAATGAGCAGGACAAACGTGATGTCCAAAATACCATGCAGCAACTGTGAGAAACAATTCATTGGGCAGACAGCTAGGAAACTTGCCACCAGGATACATGAACACCAACTCACAGCAAAACGCACGACCAACTCTGCCCCATTTCATTACACGCTGACATAGAAGGACATCAGTTTGACTGGGACAAAGTTACAGTACTAGGCCAAGTGGGACAAAGACAAGCATGAGAGTTCCTGGAGGCCTAGTTTTCAACCACCAATGCAATTAACAGACATGTTGAAATAGACTCCATTTACATACCACTATGATACAAAACTGGAAACAAGGCAGCCCGCTATGACAGACTGGACCATATCAGAGTAGGACAGAACAACAGCGCTTCAACGGTGCCTACACAGCACTAACAATGTCACCTCGAAGGGAGACGAAACATTTGCATGAAAACCATGTCAGCTCGGTGAACGAACCAACAACTCCTTCAGATGGCTGAGGCCATACTGACCTGAGTGGCAATATCAGAGCACACTGGCAGAGTCTGGTTCCTTGGCCTCCTCTGCCAGTCCAGAAGGAAGGAATGCCCTTCCTTTGCACCGCCCTAACTAGCAGGACCTCCAGTTCCCCATCCATAAAGGTGGGTGTCAACCTGCCCTGACTTCTTGTGTCCGGGACAAATGTCCATGCAGCTCTAGACTGGCACTGCTTGTCTGGGTTCAAAGACAGCTTTTTAAATGTGGCACCAATGCCAGAGATCCCTGGATACAATGAATGGGCCAGTGTTAGACAAGTGGGGTACCATAGGGGTATGGCAAGAAGTTCCTGAGATGAGTTTAGAATGATAGTGGAATAAACTCACAAGGCCTAACTGAAAGAAACCCTGCAGGAAACTAAATGAAAATGACATTTTGCCAAAATATGGTAAAGTTCAGCCCTTGGAGAACAGGCTAGAGGGAGCAGTGTCCAGATTTGCTCAAAACCATAAAGGGATGCGATAATAGGAAGTAAAATGAAACAACAGAGAAGTATGAGGGATTTGAGGTTCAGATTCACAAAGCCATAAACCATTCACACGAGTCCTAGGTTTTATTGCAATCACTGTTGAAGTTAAAAGTTGAAATACAATTGCAGAGCGGGAGGAATGCTGAGCAGGCGCAGCATGTAGTGATTGTAACAAGGTCAGCCGGGTGCACCACATAGGACATGATCTTAATCTGGTGCAATCAGGGAGCCCTGGCTGACAGATATAAATGGGAGTGTCAGGGGTTCTGTTCACTCTGAGAGCTGGCGCTGAGGGGACTGGATCAGTGTCAAGGACTTTCCACATGAAAATAAAGGGTGACTTAGTAACAGTATCCCAGCCTCTTTGGAATTGTTTCACAGTGCAGCTTCACTAGGACACTAAGAATACAAAAACAGGACCAAATTTATTTTTATTTCTCAGGGGAAAAGCGATTAAGAGGTAATTTGATAAATGATGTTGAAAATCATGAACACATGGAGCAGAGTAGCAACTCGTGGCTAAGCTATACCTTAGGTTTTACTCTGCTGTTGATCAATAATCTCACCTAATAAAAATCTATATATCTCAGTCGGCAAAGCATACTTAATCTTCAGAGGAAGACAGTTCCGGATTTTCATTATCCTTTATGTGAAAAAAATGCTCTTTAATTCCCTTCTTAATAGTTCAGCTCAAATATTAGGATTGACCTCCCTTGTTCCAGAACTTCCAACAGAGGAAAGAGCTTGTCTTAATCAAATCCATCCAGCATTTTAAACATCTCAATTGGATCAAAAGCTGAATTTATGTGACCTGTTGTCATGATTTAATCCTTTGATAATGGTATAATTCTGGTCAATCTGCACCACATTTCTACCAAAACCAATATTTCCTTCCCAAAATGCAGCACTAAAAACTGAACATGAAACACCAAAAGCACTTATACCATAAAGGTATAATTTCCTCTCCTTTGCTTTCCGTGCCCCTCAAGACAAGGGTCAGTTGTTTGGAAATCTGGTTGGACTGCTGTTTGTACACATTTAATGGTCTCTATACCTGGATATATTCCAAATACTATTGCTTCTCCACTGTTTCTCATCTTTAGAAAGTACGCTGATTCGTCTTTCTTGTACACCAAGTTGCTGATTTCAGACCCCCCCAACAGAACTAGTGCCTGCATCATCTTTGCCCTCATCCTTAATCTTCCTACATCTGTTGCAACTTCCTTCTCTCTTCCACATAATGCACTCTGCCTCTTCATTTTGTGTGTTCAGGTTTGCAGACAACACAGCTCTCCAGTCTTCGATCCACATTATTGATCAATAATGATGAAAAGATGAGGCCACTTTGGGAGTCTCTGAAGGACGTGACTCATCACATTCCAGTTACCAGAATTCATTGCTCTTCTCCCTGCCCTCTGTCCGTTATTTCCCAACTAATTGCAACTTATGTCACAAGGCCAGAGGAATCAACCATCCCAGATTTGCTAGGACTGTCTCATAATTCTGCCTTTTGTCCTGCACATCTGATTAGGTCCTTTCAGGAGGCTAGAGATTTTCTCAGCCTTGTTGTTCAGGACAGTTTTGGGCCCCATATCTCAGGAAGGATGTATTGGCCCTGGAGCTGGTTCAGAGGAGGTTCACGAGAATCGTCCCAGGAATGGAAAGCTTAACATATGAGGAACGTTTGAGGACTCTGGGACTATACTCATTGGAGTTTAGAAGGATGAAGGGGTATCTAACTGAAATTTTAAAATACTGAATAGCCTGGACAAAGTGGATATTTAGAAGATGTTTCCATTAGTAGGAGAGTCTAGGACCCAAGGGCACAGCCTTAGAGTAAAGGGTAAACCTTTTAGAATGGAGATAAGGAGAAACTTCTTCAGCCAGAGAGTGATGAATCTATGGAATTCACTGCCACAGAAGGCTGAGGAGGTTGTATCATTGAATATATTTAAGACGGAGATAGATAGGTTCTTGCTTATCGAGGGGATCAAGGGTTACAGGGAGAAAGCAGGAGGATGAGGTTGAGGAACATATCAGCCATGATTGAATGGCGGATCAGACCCGATGGGCTGAATGGCCTAATTTCTGCTCTTCTGTCTTATGATCTTATGCTCTTATGGACATACCTTTGGTATGGTTTGTATTCAAACCTGGGCTACAGGTATCCAAAAGAGATGCGTGCATCAGTATCAGCTTCACTCAGCACCTAACTCTTGATCTACAGTTGGTCACCCTTCATTAGGGTCCACTAAAATCTGTGTGAGTCATTATTTTTGGGAATAATCACAGACCCTCATTAAATGTGTTTTGAAAATATATCATCAAATGCCCTCCTGTACAAATATTTCTCCCTCTGCTGCAGCGGGGACTCCATAATTATGGATGATGCAAAGATAAGACCATAAGAAACAGGAACAGAAGTAGGCCATTCAGCCCCTTAAGCCTGCTCCTCTGTTCAATAGGATCTTAGCTGATGCGAGGTTCCTCATATCCAATTTCCTGCCCTTTCCCTGTAACACTTTATTCTTCTGCTGATCAAGAATTTATCCATTACACACTTAAGTATATGTAAGCTAAAATATGACAGAGTCAATCTGACTTCTTTAAGGAGGAGGTCATGCCTGACAAATCTGTTAGAATTCTTTGAGAAGGTAATGAGTAAATTAGACAAAGGAGAGCCGGTGGACATGATCTATTTGGATTCCCAGAAGGTTTTTGCCAAGGTGCTGCAGAGGAGGCTGCTAAATGAGGAAAGAGCTCATAGTGTAAGAGGCAAAGTACAAGCAAGGATAGAAGTTGGGTAGACGATGGCTGAGTGGTACTATCGCTGGACTATTAATCCAGAAACCCAAGTAAAGTTCTAGGGGGGCTTGGTTTGAATCCCGCCATGGCAGATGATGGAGTTGGAATCCAAAAATAATCTGGAATTAAGAGTTGAATAATGACCAAAGAACCATTGTTGATTGTCAGGAAAAGCCCATCTCGTTCACTAATATCCTTTAGAGAAGGAAACTGCCATATTTACCTGGCCTGTCCTAATGTGACTCCAGACCCACAGCAATGTGATTGACTCTTAACTGCCCTCTGGGCAATTAGGGATGGGCAATAAATGTTGCCGTGGCCAGTGATGCCCTCACCCCATGAATGAATGAAAAAAAAAGATTGGCAGAAGGCCGAGAATGGGATAAAAAGGTATTTTTCATGATAACAACCAGTGACCAGTGGAGTTCCACAGGGGTCAGTGTTGGGATCCCAACTCTTCACATTATACATTAACGATCTGGACAAAGGAACTGAGGGCATTGTTGCTAAGTTTGCAGATGACACAAAGATAGGTGGAGGGGCAGGTAGTATTGAGAAGTGGGGAGGCTGCAAAAGACTTGTACGGGCTCGGAGGTTGTTTGATTTATTGTTATCAATTATACTGAGGTAGAGTGAAAAGTGTGGTCTTGCATACATTGCGGACAGGTCATATCATACAAAGTGCATCAGGGTAGTAAAATAAAATGCAGAATGGCTCAGTGGTTAGCACTGCTGTATCACAGCACCAGGAACCCCGGTTCAATTCCACCCTCAGGCAACTGTCTGTGTGGAGTTTGCATGTTCTCCTTGTGTCAGCGTGGGTTTCCTCCGGGTTCCTCCCACAGTCCAAAGATGTGCAGGTTAGGGTGGATTGGCCATGTTAAATTGCTCATAGTGTTCAGGGACGTGTAGTTTAGGAGGATGGGTCTGGGTGGGATGCTGTAAGGGTTGGTGTGGACTTGTTGGGCCAAAAGGCCTGTTTCCACAAGGTGAGGAACACAATGTTATGGCAATAAAACAGGGAGAAGGATCCAGTGTTATTGTAAAAAAAAGACAGCAAGGAATACAATGTTATGGGTGCACAAAGAGCAAGATCAACATTTCCACACAAACAGTCATCCGAGGGTGGCATTGAACCCAGGTCCCTAGCGCTGTGAGGCAGATGTGCTAACCACTGAGCCACCATGCTGCTCAATTACGTTGCTCCTTAAATTAGGGGGCTGCAACTCCTCATTGTTCTCCAGATGTGGTCTCACCAGTAATTGGTATAGTTGCAGGAAGGCTTGAATTTGCTGCCAGAGGAAGTGATGAAGGCTGGTACAGTTATAACATGTAAAAGGCATCTGGATGGGTATATGAATCGGAAGGGTTTAGAGGGATATGGGCCAAATGCTGGCAAATGGGACTAGATTTATATAGGATATCTGGTCGGCATGGACGAGTTGGACCAAAGGATCTGTTTCCTCTTTGAACATTTCTACGATTCTATGAACCCATCAAAATAAGGGCAAACTTCAATTAGCCTTCCTGATTACCTATGTGCTGGATCCTGACCCTGTACAAAAACCACATTATGGCAATGATTGGTCATGACCTCCTGGTCATTCCGACCTCCATGAAAAGGACATCAGGAAGCCTGATAATGAATGTGCTGGAAACTAACACTAACAACTGGAAGACAGTCGCTGATGGACCAGTTGCTGGAGGATGATGATTTGAGAGGGCATTGGAGGAGCTAAGCAGAAATGGAAAACTCAACTGCCCTTTAGAGACCTCTGTCTCCCTCTATTTGATAAAGAAATTGATCAGAAAGGAGTTCACATCAATAGAGGAGGCATGACACACTAACAGCACTTGCAACAATATTTTTAATTTGGCTTTGAATGAGCTACTCAGCTAAGGCTCAATTCTCTGATATTCCTGCATAACACTCTATCACAAAATCAAATGAATAATTAATGGCCTGCCAGCAGCAAGGTACTTATACAATGTATTTATTTATCGGATTTGTAAGCACTGTAATTATGGTGTACTGTATATTGCCTCTGTTACTGGCACTTAACTGCACTTTGTACAGGAATAGGCTTCACTTAAGAACAAGTTTGCCTTACGTACACATTTTTCAATTCACATCAATGGTACTATTCTCCTCTTCAAAGTAAGTTATCCCTCTTTTGAATACACTTATTGTTCTTTACTTTCAAAGTCTGTAGATAGAAAGAAGAAAGCTCTGATACTGTATCCATCACATTTAAGTTAAGCGCTCAAGGTGCTCAAAAGATTTAAAAACGCAATGAGGGTTGTGAAAAGTGTGAGCGTGAAGACCATTTTGTTCACAAGTAGATGAACATCCAGGTAATTTGTTTTAAATAGTGTTAGCTGCCAAGACGCTGAGAAAATCTGCCTTTTCCACAATGTGTCTATGTAGGACAAGTCTTGGAACTGACTGCTCCACACCAACATCATTAGCGCAGTCTCAGTTAATGGGTGGGAGTCAGAAAACTTCTCGATCAGATTTGGAGTCAAGCAGGGCTGCCCACTCTCTCCTGCCCTGTTTGTGTGTTATATAGAGCCCTTTGCTGAGTCCATTAAGAAGGACGCAAGCCTGACAGGGGTGACTATTCCAGGCAATGCAGGCCTGCTAGTCAAAACCTCCCTGAATATGGATGACATCCTCGGTTTCTGCTCGGATCTGCTGTCAGTGCGCAGAATCGCAAGCATCTGCGACCAGTTTGAACTGGCCTTGGGAGCCAAGGTAAATTAAGGCAAGGGAAAGCCACGTTCGTTGGGAACTGGGCTGACTGATCTTTTATACACTTCACTATCAGGACAGATGGCCTGATGGTACTGGAAATATGATTAGGAGGGGCTGGGGCACGCACAAAATCTCAGGAAGAGCACCTAAGGTAAGGCAGAAACTGGTCTTTTGGGAGCACCACTCCCTCTCCATTGAGGTGGGTAGACTGAGTGACCGCTTCACAGAACATCTACGTTCTGCTCGCAAACAAAGTCCCTGAGTTTCCAGTCGCATGCTACTTTAACGCGCCACCCTGCTCCCTGGCAAAAATCTCTCTCTCTGGCTTGCTGCAGTGTTCCAGCGAAGCCCAACACAAGCTGGAAGAACAACACCTCATTTTCCGCTTGGGGACCCAACAGCCCTCCGGACTCAATATTGAGTTCAATAATTTTAGGGCCTAAACTCTCCCATGTCCCAGCCCCCCACCCCACACACCAGGTCTTGTTACCACATAGCCTGCCATTGCACACCCACTGTTGTTAGTCACTAACAGTCCCCATTTACAGCTATTCACTCTCCTAGCCAGATCGTTATCAACTCCTTTGTCTATCCAACTGCTCTTCTCTCTTTTGGACTCTATCCTTTATCTTACCATTCACTCCATACCCCCTTCCCCTTCCTATCTTCTACATATAAACTGACAGTTTTCTAGTTACCATCAGTTTTGAGGAAGGGTCACAAGACTTGAAACATTAACTCTGATTTTTTTTTTCTTCACAGTTGCTGCCAGACCTGCTGAGCTTTTCCAGCAACTTCTGTTTTTGTGTGCAACTTAGAACCGCTGTTAGCTAAGTGTCAAACATTTACAAAGCCCTAACTTGTTAAAAAATTGTTCCCTGCTTTTTCTTTCACCAGTTTCATACAGTTGATCAATTGTTAATTTTAATTCTGAGCTGAAACCAAAGATTTTAAGACAAATGATGCAAAGGCTAATGTGTTGGAGTAAGATCACTAACCTGTCATCATCTCACTTAATTGCCTAATAGGCTGAAGGGGTTTAAACGGTCTCTCGTTCCTCTGTTCACTATCTAGGGCAGTGTCAAACTTTGTGAAATGTTTCTTTGGAACTCCATCAAAAGTTTTGTTACAACGAAGATGATATATAAATGTCAACTGTTATTTCTTATGGGTGTTGCAAATCTTTGAGGTTCCATGAGCAACAAGTCAGATCAAGCCAGATAGGCAAAAACAGTCAGCTCTGTCAAATTAACAAGGCGTGGGGCTGGACGAACACAGCAGGCCAAGCAGCATCATAGGAGCAGGAAAACTTGACGTTTCGGGCCTAGACCCTTCATCAGAAATGGGGGAGGGGAAGAGGGTTCTGAAATAAATAGGGAGAGAGGGGGAGGCGGATAGAGGATGGATAGAGGAGAGGATAGGTGGAGAGGAGGCAGACAGGTTATGAGAGAGTTGCAGTGGGAGAGAGACTCCCTGAGGTTTGTCTGGAGGGAGGAGGGTAATTAGGATGTTTAAAAAATCGTGAGGGACACGGATGAGGTGAATAGGCAAGGTCACTTTCCCAGGGTGGGGGAGTCCAAAACTAGAGGACATAGGATTAAGGAGGGGGAGGGGGAGATTTAAAAGGGAACTAAGGGGCAACTTTTTCACATAGAGGGTGGTGTGGGTATGGAATGAGCTACCAGAGGATGTAGAGGCTGGTACATTTACAACATCTAAAAGGCATTTGTATGGGCACATGAATAAGAAGGGGTTAGAGGGATATTGGCCAAATGCTGGCAAATGGGACTAGTTTAATTTAGGGTATCTGGTTGGCATGGACAAGTTGGACCGATGGGCCTGTTTCTGATAAATACGACTCCATGAATCTATGGATACGGTTCGTTTTTTTCCAGGCCTCTTGGACACTACGCAAGAGTAACTTATCACATGCTTGCAACATTTTTCATTTTGAATTTAAGACTTGGCAGTTTATCTTGCTCACTGCATTCCCCATCTAATTATGCATTTACAGATTGTACAACTGAAAATGCAAACTTGCATTGAGAAAGTTGAGAATAAAAGTGGACACAAAATTGACAGCTAGTTACTTTAAATTGAGAGCTCAGAGTTATCAGATGACACCTGAGCATTATTACCAGCATTCTGACAATGTCCCTCAGGCGACAGATTTTAATTTTGCCTCTTGGACAAAACCAAAACTCTAACCAAAGCATGAGATAACAAGGTGTAGAGCTGGACGAACACAGCAGGCCAAGCAGCATCAGAGGAGCAGGAAGGCTGACGTTGCGGGTCTGGAGCAGTCCTTGTTTATGGTTACATTTTAAAGAATGCTCAATATTCATTCATTATATCTAATAAATCTTGCTGTGAAAAATGGTGCTCCTGATGTTGCAGAATCAGACTAAATTTCTTCTCAAAAGTAGACTAAGATGTTACAAAAATAACTTACATTGTATCTGCAGACTGTGGTATTCTGTTCGGTAGCATTTTATTAATATTCAGTCTTTTCTCCAAGGTTCCAGCAAAGATTGCAACAATCCCAACCCTCATTCTAATGTAATTTATCAATCTTGTTTCTTCAATAATGCACACAACTTTTAAAATGCACTCTGCCTTGCATATCAAAATCCCTGTTACGCATGATCCAAAGCCAAGACACTATAAGGGGCTGAAGTCCCTTGAAGTTACATTACTGTAACTCAGCCATCTCAGAGAGCCATAGAGATCTAAAGCAGATATAAACCCATTGTGTTTGTACCACTCAATAACAACCACTTAACCATTCCAGTCCCATTCTCCAGCCTTGCATGCCTTAGCATTGCAAGTGCACACCTAAATGTTATGAGGACTTCTGCCTCTCACACCCTCACAGGCAGATCCAGATTCCCTCCATTGTCTGGATGAAAAGGTTTTTCCTCACATTCCCTCTAAACATCCTGTTCCTTACTGTCTCCGTGGCCATTAATCCCTTCATCTACAGGAAACATTTCTTCCAATCTACCCTATGTATGTGCCTCATAAAGCAATCGCATTGCAATTCCTCTGTCACCATCATGACCCCAGAAATTATTGACGACCTGCACCTTTTTCCAATATAACATCTGATATTGTGGTGTACAAGCTTGTCAAAAGTTTACAATTATCATTTGACAGACAGAGTAGACGGATAGTCTTATTGAAGGGATTTAGTGATAGAACGGCCCATATTCTTTGGTCCTGCAGGAGCGTGTTATTCCACCATCAGTTTTAGTTTTTATGTTGCAACCTCATTGAGAGAGATATATTTTTGCTTATGTGGGGATGAAGTGATGTATTGAACTGAATATTGTTCTGTCATAGACATACAGAAAGATATAGCTCAAAAAGGGACAACAGTTTTACTAATTTATTCATGGGATGGGGGTACTGCAGGCTAGGTCATTATTTATTGCTCGGTGAAGTTGATAGTGAGCTACCATCTTGTAGTCCTTGGGGTGTAGGTACATCCACAGTGCTACTGGGAAGGGAACAGAATGGAGGGAAAATTGCAGGTGGTGGTGTCTTTATGCAGCTGCTACCCTTGCTTGTCCTTCGAGGTGGTAAAAATTGTGTTAGTGCAGTGCATCTTGTAGATGGTACATGCTGCTAACCCTGCACACTGGTGGAAGGAGTGAACTTTGGGGGTGGTGTATGCGCTGCCAATAAAACAAGCTGTTTTGTCCTGGATCGTGTTGAGTTTCTCGATGCGTTAATGGAGTTGCACACAGCCATGACAGCAATGCTTGAGCCTTGTCGATGGTGAGCAATCTCTGGGGAGTCAGGAGGAGAGCTCATTGTTGCAGAATTCAAATTCTCCTGCAGTTACAGAATTTATATGGTTGGCTCAGCTCAGTTTCTAGTCAATGGTATCCCCAGAATCTTGGTATGCTAGATTTTTTGAAAAAGCTAGCCAATGAGAGCTATGCAGTGATTGTAATAAAGTCAGCCAACTGGAGCTCATAGAATATGCTCCCTGATTGGTGCTGTTAATCTGGTCCAATTCAGCAGCCATGGCTGAAAGATGTAAAGGGGTGTGTCAGTGACACTCTGGTGCCTGACTCTGAATGAGGCAGAACTATAGTCATGGACTGCTCATGTGTAAATAACGGGGGACCTGGTGGCCAATACCTGCCTCTGTAGAGTTATTGCAGGCACACTGTAGATTTGAGATAACAATGAGATCAGCTATGATCTTACAAACTGGTGGGGTAGTTCTGCGGGGCCGAATGGCCTCCTTCTGCTCCTGCTCCAAACTCATATATGTATATGTAAGGAAAAAATGCAGTTCTCCACCACCACTTCAGCCTGTCTGGGAATTAAACCAGTCTATGTCAATCTCCACCAAGACCTGGACACATTCAGGGGCAAGTAATATTCACACCACACGTGTGCAGGCAATGGTCATCTCCAAAAGGAGAAAATCTAACCAATGTCCTTTGATATACAATAACAGTGTCATCGCTGAATGTGAATATCCTGGGGCTGACCACTGACCAAAAAGCAGAGCTGACCAGCCAAATAAATATTGTGGCTCTGAGAGCAGGTCAGAAGTTCAGAATTCTATGGAAACCGATTCCCCTCCTGTCTCACTCGTGCCTGCCCGTCACTTACAAAGCATAAATCAGGATTATGATGGAAAATCCTTTGCTTGCCTTGATGAGTGCAGTGCTAAAAACATTCAAGAAACTCAATACCATCCAGGACAAAGCAGCCCACTTGATTGGCACCACAAACAGTGCCTTCACTATTCACCCCCACCACCACCACCAGCACTAAGTGGCAGCAATATATATCATCTACAAGATGCAGTGCAGTAGCTTACTAAAGCTCCTTTGAGTACCTTTCAAATCCGCCATCTCTACTATCTAGAAAGACAACGGCAGCAGATAGAAAGGGTACTCTATGCTTGCAAATTTCTCCACTCACCATGTCTGGCTTGAAAATATGTCACCGTTCCTTCACTGTCGTTGGGGTCAATATCCTGGAACTCCCTCCCTAAGGGTATTGCAGCTCTACCTACACCAAACAGACTGTAGCGTTTTCAAGAAGGCAGCCCACACCCCATGAATGAATGAAGAAATCACATTGGTATACTGAATCACCAGCGTCAGTGCTGTGAAAAGCATTACATTTCAGAGTGTGCAGACCCAGAAAATGAATCCCCTCCCAAGACATATTCCTATTTTGAGTTCTCAATGCATTTTAAGAGTGAGAAATGTTCCTTTTGCAAATTACAACGTGGCTTTGCTACATACAAATTCATTTCATCTCCTCCCAAACCTGATTATTTCAATTACTTAATGAATAGGATTTCTTCTGAATTTATCACAGCATTCATCTAAACCTGGTGATGGAATGGTTATTTGAGGAAATGAATCCACATGGCGATAAGATTTACCTGTCATGTCTTGCACGCAAATAAGATTAAATTCAACATTTGTTTACCACAAACAATAAGCATAATCATGTTTGCCAAATCAACATTCACATAACTAGGAAATGGAGCTTGCATATCCACCTTTATTAAGTGGATGTCACTTCCAAAACCAACCTTTTAATTTCAGCTAACATTCTTCTGCTGTGTACTCACCATACAGCCTACAGCAATCTACTTAGCTTCCAGTTTCATTTCACAGAAAGACTGACTGAGAATGTAAAACTACTTCTGTCTAACAGTGGATGGCACATATATGACATTGATGGCATCCTAAGCACACGCACAGAATCCAATGCTCACAGGAAAACACTTGTGTGCGGCATCTCGCATTTAGCACCTAATCCATTTACATACTTCATTCAGGATTGTGATGGCAGTGGCTGAATCCTAACATCACGTAAATCAATGACAAGGATACAGAGCTCAATGACAAAATAAAATCTGGGCAAATGGAAGTGATAGTTCATCTTCCTAGAGGCAAGAACCTGGTCATCAAGTACAAGCAACTCAACGTGGCTCTGTGTGGCAGAGGTCTAGCCAATACCATATCCCTGGGCTATTACAGACATCCAGCTGGTTTCCACTCTATCTGGAGATTGAAAATAAACTTTCATCCGCAGCACACACATTTACAAATCACTGGACAACATTGAAGAAAAGTGTACCTGCCATGACCATCTTTGTAGGCAGCAGCATCCAGTTGTGAGTAGAACCTTCTGACTCTGAAGCAAGCTATAAACACTATAAATTGAGCAAAGCTGCCACGTGAAAACAAAGCTCCCAAATGTTACTGGAATTCCAACATGCTGAGGAATAGCTTCACTTCTCACTCCCATGTCTTTTGCCATCAGTCTATTCAGTACTTCTTTTCTGAAGAGAATGTCTCCTTCCTCAATTACAGTCCTTCAGTGGTCATCCTGAAAGACTCTCAACCATAAGAAATAGGAACACTAGTAGGCCATTCAGCCCCTCAAGCTTGCTCCACCATTCAATAGGATCATGGCTGATTCGACATTTCTCACGCCCACTCTCCTGTGTTTTCCCCGTAAGCCTTGATTCCCTGACTGATCAAGAATCTAACTATCTCAGCCTTAAATGTGCATCCTGGAAGGGGAAATCTAGCTTTTCATATGTTGGAGGTCAAATGTCAGTGTTTGTCCCATCTCAACAGTCATCTCTATTCCTTTGCTCAAACTGCTGCTGTGTTTGAATATTGTCCTTCAATTCACTCTTTCAAATCTTCTGATCCTAGAATCGCAGGTAATATGTTACTCCTCATGTACAAGGTTGGACAGGAAATCTCAACAAGTTCTTAAATTGTGTCGAATACCCAAGAGCAAGCCCAGCCTTGTCTTGACAAAAGCCCACATACACTTAATCTTCAGCCTAGGATATTTGAAGCTGGACAGAAGCTGGTATCTCTGACTGACTTCATCCTACCCCAGTTGTAGTGCTCGGAGGTTGATTTAAGCACATCTGCTGCCATCAAATCATTCAACACAAGTCAGGTATTGAACCTGAAAGCAAATTTTAAAAATACTTATCTACAACTCAGTATTCACCACCCCTAGCATTCACTGTAACTCAATCCTAACTGTTCATGGAAACATTAAACCTTAATGGCCCAGTTTTATTCTTGTAGTCATGTTGCATGCAGTTTCACAACCACAGAGCTTAAACTGAATCACAAATGATGCATATATAAATAAGTGACAAATATAGCTTGCAAAATAATTTCTCATGCAAGCAGTCTCCCTATAAGCATTAATGCAATTAGAGATAGTAAATATAGAAACATAGAAAGTAGGAGCAAATGAGGCACTTCAAGTCTGCTCCACCATTCAATACGATCATGGTTGCTCATCCAACTCAATAGCCTGTTCCCACTTTTCTTCCATATCCTTTGATCCCTTCAGCCCCAAGTGCTATATCCAATTCAGTCTTGAAATCGTACAATGTTTTGGTCTTGAAAAAACACAGAAATTGCTGGAGAAGCTCAATAGGTTTGTGGAGAGAGAAACAAAGTTAACGTTTCGAGTCCAGTGACCCTTCTTCAGAACCTTTCTGCTTTTACTGCAGGTTTCCACCATCCACAGTTCTTTGTTTTATTTTAATGTTGTGGACTCGACTGCTTTCTGTGGCAGAGAATTTCACAGGCTCACCATTCCCTGGGTGAAGAAATTTCTCCATGTCTCAGTTATAAATGCTTTCCCCTGTATCCTTTGATGGTGGCGCCTGGCTCCAGACTCTCATGCCATCGGGACCACCCTTCCTGCATCTACCTTGCCTAGGCCTGTGCATGATTCCAATGGCATTTGGTACTGATCACTATCCTAAGATATTAGCTACAGAATAAAGAAACATCACTAATTCTGGAGACAGTGATGCTAAATCCAGAGCTAAATGCATACTTAATTTGGGGAAAAAGAGCTATTTCCTTTGAATCTAAAAACATGAGCTGTCGTTCTGTGCCATTGTGTCACAATTCAAATTGTGCATTCAAGGCTGGGGCTCAAAGCATTGCATTGTGTTTTGAAGGTTGCATCTGTCTGCCCTTTTAATATTGGATCAAAGATCGAGAACAAGTTTTGATCATTGTATTCCTCCCACCTGATGCTCAATGTTACAAGCTGAGAATCCAGTCGTCCTGGCAGCTGCTGTTAGTAATTCTATTGCAGATTAGAGGAGTAAAAATGTCCTTATTAGAAAATCCATTCTTCACTTTGATTGTTAGTGAACAGTCAGTATTGTCTTCAATTCAAAACATCAGCATTCACTTGCCGTATCATCGTCACATCGCTGTGTTGATTCTCATCCATCTCTCTGAGCAAGACACTTGTGTTACATTCTTCAATTACAGAGAGATGGATCCATCAACAAAGAGGACACCTTAATAGGGAAGTCTTTCAGATTGTCACAGAACTTGCAACAAACAATATCCTACGCAAAGCCATAAAAAGGTATTGCTCCATTAGTATGCGCTTATATGTGGCACCATTTTTTTGTATGTACTGTAAGGGATTGCAGGCTACACTTGATGCTCTCATTTGTAATGGCTAATGCAGGTCAGTTTCATCCTGATATTGGATTTCTATTTGCCATTCTCAACCACTTGAGCCGTAATTTTCAGTTCAGCACCAGTGTAAATCAGACTCTTTTTCAGGGACAGGTTTCAGTTTGTGCTGCTTCAGGTGCAGGCACAAATCCAAGAGGAGAAGCAGAGCCACTTTCCAAATATCTCTGGCTCACTGTTGGACTCCCTCTGATTTTGTTCTTTCCATTCGACCCCATGTTTCCCTTTAAGATCATGGAAACAAGTGTCTAATGTAGTACCAAGCCTCCAGAATGTCATAGACTCAAAGAATTGAGGATTCATCTCCAAGACAATATTGAAACTCAGAAAGAAGAATCATGGGAAAATTGATAAAAGTTGTATTTTTTTTTCTAATTTTCATCAACATTTTTGATTTCTTTACTTATGACATGCTGAGAGATAGGGAAAAGGTCTGCCTGTCTAACCAATAGTCAAGAATCATCCATTTTGGAGAGAACTTATTGGGCTTTTTAGTTAACTTTACACTTTAGGCAGGATAAAACTAAGAATGGCAACTGCTGGAGATCTAAAACAAAAACAGAAATTGCTGGAGAAACTCAGCAGGTCTGGCAGCATCTGTGCGAAGAAAGCTAAGTTAATATTTCACGTTGGGTGATTCGCCATCAGAACTGACTTAGGAAGGGTATGTTGGCTTTGGAAAGTCTACTCATAAATTTACAAGAATGATATCTAGACTTCAATGGTAAGGTTATGAGGAGAGATTATACAAATTTGACCTGTTTTCTCTAGAAGTTAGAAGGTTAAGAGGCAATCTGATTGAATTCTTCAAGATATTAACAGGAAAAGCCAGGATAGAAAAAGATAAATTATTTCCACTGGTTGGGGATTCTAGAACTAGGGGTCATTGACTAAAAATTAAGGTCAGACCATTCAGGAGAGATGTTAGGAAGCTCTTCTACACTCGTAGGGTCATGGATACTTGGAACTATCTTCCACAAATGGCAGTTAATGCTAGAACAATTTTTAGTCTTAAATCAGACATAGATAAATTTTTGTTCCGCAAAGACATTAAAGGATATGGGCCAAAGGTAGGTATATGGAGTTAGGCTACAAATCAGCCATGATCTCATCGAATGGCTTGAGGGGCGAAATGGCCTATTCCTGTTCCTGTGTAATGAGGGAAGATGGTTGCGATGATGAATGCGTTGAATGGCCAGTGTCAGGAGGATGGAAAAGGGAAATTAGAACCAGGCAGGAACAACTTCATGTTGAGATATTTCAGGAGCATGTGCTGTCATAATTTGTAACAAATTGAACTTTTAAGAAAATTTTAAAATTAGCAAGCATAGTGTGGCAGAAGATTGCCTCTTAGGGAAAATCACATAAAAGGCTGCTTGCCATCAGGGTGCAGACAAAACCCAGAAAATGGTTAAGGAGAAAGATGTTATAGAATCCCCACAGTATGGAAGTTGGCCATTTGGCCCAGCAGATACACCATCCTACCATATAACATCCCATCCAGATCCACTCTCTACCCTATCCTTGTAACCATGCATTTCCTATGTCTAATCCACCCAGCGGGCGCATCCCTGGACAATATGGGGTATTTTAGCATGGCCAATCCACCTGACCTGCTAATCTCTGGACTGTGGGAGGAAACCAGATCACCCAGAGGATATCCACACAGACACGGGTAGAACATGCAAACTCCACACAGATAGTTGCACGAGATTGGAATTGAACCCCAGTCCCTAGTGCTGTGAGACAGCAGTGCTGGCCACTGAGGCACTGTACTGCTCCCTATAAAGGTCATATTATAGGGCCACCAGCTGCTGTGGACAATCCTGAACTGATTGCAGGGAAATTAATGGCATCTTGTGTAAGACTCAATAAATGGCAAACAGCATAAAATAAACTGGACGATGACCTTGAGCTGAAGTGTTGAACAGGGACAATGTGACACCTTGGGTGTCTACCATTTGGCAGTTCTCCAGAAACAAGGGACAGACATAGATACTTAGAAATAAAGGCTATTAGCAAAGTTCAGAATGGAAGGTGGTAGATCTCATCTTCAGAAGAAGCTCCAAACCCCTCTATCTGCTTAAGAACTCAGAGAACAGAAGAGAAGGCTGTGAACAGAAAAGGCAAGAGACTGCCAATAAATTCTCCTTTACCTCTTCATGAGTTTTTTTCCTGCCGATTTAACTTTCGCATCATTTTTAAACTGTTGCTTTTTAATAAACTATCTAACGTACAATAGCGACTTTAAAATAATTTATGAGCTTGGTCCATGTTTTAGGTAAATCTGATTCCCAAAACTCAAGCTTGCAAAATCTGTAACACTCGTTGCCCAGCCTATATTTCACTCAAGGTTCCAGAACTGTGCAGCTTCTAGGCAGAAGCTTTCAATCCAAGATCACAGCAGGTCTTAAAACACTGTGGATGTGAAAAATCTGAAACAAAACCAGAAAATGCTGGAAAGGTTCAGAAAATCAGGCAGTACGTGTAGCTAGTGAAAAAATACAGGTTTAACCTTTCAGTCACTTACTTACATTTCTCACCACACAAACACTGTCTGATTTGTTGATGTTGAAAACATTTTCTGTTTCTATTTCAATATTGTGCCTTCTCAGATTCTAAAATTGTAAGTTAAACATTTGAAGGTTTTAAATTGCTCATTTAATACTACAGCGCCACATTCATGTTGTTTTCACTTCAGTTTCATACATCGAATATCAACCAGAATTTCATACGTGTTTGTATTAAGGTGGCATCGGTTAAAGTAGAATTTGGGGAAAACGCAGACAGTTGTATGAGGCTGGAATTGAATCCAGGTCCCTGGCACTGTGAGGCAGCATTGCTGGCCACTCTGCCACTGTACAACCCCCTAAAAAGACCATATGTTGTGGCCACCAGCATTACTCGATTGCAACAAAACCCCCATCCATCCTCCTGACCAATCTTATAGAATCTATAATCTATACTAATCTATAGAAGTGACCCAAGTGAACTAAAAACAGCACGACATAGAGCTGTATAGGCTCCAGGTCACATTGATTTAGCTTGGGACTGTGAACCAATAGTCAGGCAAATTTCGTCTCCCGTCCGATGCACTTCCTTGCTTTACTCTAAGTCGCCAAATGCTGGAAGCTGGTAAATCAGCACTAGCTGCAGCAATGAGCTCCAAAGGTACTTCTCAAATTCTCACTATTCTCTTAGGAGCTAGTCATGAGAAAGAGGACACTTTCATTGAAATACATTTCATGTGTTGCACAGTTATAAGTAATCACATATTCTTTTTTGACATGCACTGAAATTTATAGATTCAGTCGTTGATGTCACAATGTCATGGCACGCATCAGAGTTTGTCATGTCTCATTGTAAAAGAGGCAGGGCAGGCAGAGAGGTAAGAACCTCACCAAATTACGCACCAGAGATCGTGGGAACTGCCGATGCTGGAGAATCTGAGATAACAAGGTGTGGAGCTGGATGAACACAGCAGGCCAAACAGCATCAGAGGAGCAGCAAAGCTGATGTTTCGGGTCAATGTCAGCTTTCCTGCTCCTCTGATGCTGCTCGGCCTGCGGCGTTCATCCAGCTCTACATTGTGTTACCTCAAATTACGCACAACTTCCCTTTTGTTTTTGGAAACCATCAGACTTTCAAAATATCAAAAGTGTCCAAGGAAAAACAATTAGCTTTTGTAGTTCTGAAGAAGGGTTACCAGACCTGAAACATTAACCCTGATTATTTTCTTCACAGATGCTGCCAGACCTGCTGAGCTTTTCCAGCAACTTTTGTTTTTGTTTTTGGCTCTTGTAGTGCCGGGATGGGATCATTGTTCCATTGCAATTGTAATTATTTTAATCAACCCCATTGATACCCAGTCAATATATGTATCCTGCCTTCATGCTAACACATCCAGGTACTGTGTTACAATTCACAGAACATAGAACATTGAACATTACAGCGCAGTACAGGCCCTTCGGCCCTCGATGTTGCGCCGACCTGTGAAACCAATCTGAAGCCCATCTAACCTACACTATTCCATTATCATCCATATGTTTATCCAACAACCATTTAAATGCCTTAAAGTTGGTGAGTCTACTACTGCTGCAGGCAGGGCATTCCACACCTTTACTACTCTCTGAGTAAAGAACCTACCTCTGACATCTGTCCTATATCTATCACTCCTCAATTTAAAGCTATGTCCCGTCGTGCTAGCCGTCACCATCCAAAGAAAAAGGCTCTCACTGTCCACCCTATCTAAGCCTTTGATCATTTTGTATGTCTCTATTAAGTCACCTCTTAACCTTCTTCTCTCTAACGAAAACAGCCTCAAGTCCCTCAGCCTTTCCTCATAAGACCTTCCCTCCATACCAGGCAACATCCTGGTAAATCTCCTCTGCACTCTTTCCAATGCTTCCACATCCTTCCTATAATGCGACGACCAGAACAGTACGCAATACTCCAAGTGCGGCCACACCAGAGTTTGTAATTCAGTTACAACTCTGAAGTCAATAGCAATTCATTCATTCTCTGCAAAAGCATCCTGCAGTTAAATTCTAACCAGCTCAGTTATGGGGCTTGAGGGAATGTTCTGTCATTATTGTTGAGGAATTCACAACCAGTTTTTGCTCTCCATTCAAGGCTGTTTACATCTCACCACAGAGTAGTTGAAAGACTTTTATTTTTAAAAATCATTAGAGGTTTCAATGTTTCATGGATTACTTTCAACACTGTGGGCTAATACAATCCCATTAAATACTTATTTGGTTCAGCTCATCTGCTCGCACGACACTGTAATGAATGACCAGTTAACATGTCAACTGTGGTTCAGTTGGCAGTATTCCCACATTTGAGGCCTCTGAATACTGGAGCACATAATCTAGTCTGACATTTCAGTCAGTATGTTAGTGAAGTTGAGATGCAAAACAGAGGCTTTGTGCATCCTCCACAAGGACCTAAAAGATCTTATGATGCTATTCATAGGAGAATGAGGCAGGTCTCCTCAATGTGCCAGCTCATTTTTATCATTCGATTCATAATGAAATTATCTAATCACTATCAGAGTGCTTTCCAAACTTTTCACCGCTGTGCCCGCATTTCGAGCATTGAAAATTGTTGTGACCCCTCCATGAGAATGGAAAGAGTTGTTGGTTGGAGAGGGTGGTTGGAGGAAGGCTAATGAGAGCAGGGAGCAGGGGAGAACTGTGAGAGGTGGGGTTGAGGGCATGGGAAAGGGAATAGAGTGAAGAAGCGCATGACCCCTGCTGTGGTCCAAACCGCCAGCACAAACCACGCCCCCTCCAATTTTGGGAAGCCTTGCTTCATCACCTTGCTGTTTGGGGAATTTGTACAAAGCAGATGCCCTGATTTCCAGCAACCACTATTCATAAATATTTGTTTCATTGATTGCAAGGCACTTCAGGAAAAGTCGGGGCTTGTGGAAGTTCAATATGAATGCACCATCTTTCTAGTGGTGCTGGATCAAGGAGGAATATTGGCTAGGGAGGGTACATGCTCTATTTTCTCTGCCTCGGGTCTTTAACATTTATCAGGGTTGCTGAAACATGTAGACAATCTTCTTCCAAAGCTCAGAACCCATTGGATAATACAACATCCCTCAAGGGTGACACTTGGAATTTCAGCCTCTCTCAGCTACACATATTCCATATCATCATCAACCCCACAGCCTCCTGATCCTTGGGGGGAAAACTCTGCAAGATGAGCAGAGTGTTATCTTCGCACCATGGGAAATCACACCGTTGCAGGGTTATCATAGAAAGGTGAATCTGATGCTCACTGGAGACTGTACCATCAACAACTTATGAATAGAGGAATTCCAGACGCCTGGAATCACTGAGGAAGTGGCAGATGCAAATCAAGCAGATTGTAAATGCAATGTGCAGTAGTATTCCGAGAAGGATTCTCCTAAGCGCTGAATAGAGCCATTTCAAATCAAACAATAACAGTGACAAGTTGCCTGGCTCTGGGCCCAATGTGTCATTGTAACATGACAGCTGTTGATTACGTACCTTGCACTTGTGTTTCTGCAGCATTTTTTTTCATACGTTGCTGTTCCATTTCAGTGTAACAACTTACACAGTGGGGGGCCGAGTTAAAGTAACAGATTACAGTGATCTGCAATCGGTACAGATTGAATGGCACCAGAAAATTGCTACTTAACTATTCAGTGACTCACTATATTGTGCTGTTGAGGATTTAGATTTTAATTTGGTGAAGGCACCATATGTAATCCCTTTCTCCTGTCTTTTGGCAAATCTATCGGGCTGGGAAACTGAAACAAACATGAAAAGACATTGCTGGAGAAACTCAGCAGGTCTGGCAACATCTGTGTAGAGAGAGCAGAGTTAATGTTTTGAGTCCAGTGATCTTCATCTGGAGAAACTTTATTTATCAAAATTAAATTGCTTGTGGGAGCAAGTACCACAGAAATAAACTATCACGTCTCTGTGCATGACAACACTTCACAAGGGTATTTCATCAGATACAAAGTGGTTTCAGAGCACCCTGCTACAATGAAATCAACGTATCACTGAAGTCTTTCTTATTGGATGTTAATGCCAGTCTAAGCTCAAGGCCACATATGACCAATGTGCCATCAAGGAGCCCGAGCAAAGATGGAGTCAATGGGCATCAGAGGGCAAACCTCTTCTCTGATTGGAGTCATACCTGGCACACAGGAAGATAGTCGTGGTTGTTTGAGGTCAGTCTCTCAGCTCCAGGGTATCTCTGCAGGAGTTCCCCGGGGTAGTGTCCGAGGCCCAACCATCTTCAGCTGCTTCATCGATGACCTTCTCTCCACCATAAGGTCAGAAGTGGGGATATTCACTGATGATTGCACAATGTTCAGCACCATTCACAACTCCTCAGAAGGAGTCCTTCTAAGGATGAGCAATAAATGCTGGTGCAGCCAGCAATGCCCATGTACCATGTGTGAAAAAGAGGTAGCTATTGGCAGTCATAACTCTGTTTATCTTTCAGTTTTAATTTAAAAAAAAAGACAAAGAACAAAGGACAATACAGAACAAGAATAGGCCCTTCAGCCCTCCAAGTCTGTGACAACACATGATGCCTTTCGAACTTAAAAACCTCTTGCCTCTACATAGCCCATATCTCTCTATCCCCTGCCTATTCATGAATTTTGCAAGATGTCTCTTAAACATTGCTATAGTATCTGCTCCGAGCACCACCTCTGGCAGCACATTCCAGGCACTTACTACCCTCGGTGTGAAAAACTTGCCTCTGACATCTCCTTTCAATGATCCACCCTTTAGCTTAAACCCATTAATTGACATTTCTACCCTGGGTAAAAAGACTTCAACTATACATTCTATCCATGCCTCTCATAATTTTGTAAACTTCTAACAGGTCGTCCCCTTTATCCTACGATGTTCAAGTGAAAACAAAACAAATCTCTCCTCATAGCTAATACCCTCCATACCAGGCAACATCAAAGTAAGCCATTGCTGTACGTTCTCCAAAGCCTCCACATTCTTCTGGTAGTGTGGTAACCTGAACTGTACACAATATTCCAAATGTGGCCGAACTAAAGTTCTGTACAGCTCCAACATGACTTGTCAATTTTTATATTAAACGTCCTGACTAATGAAGGCATGGCATGCCATTTGCCTTCTTGACCACCCTATCCACTTGTGTTGCCACTTTCCGGGAACTGTGCACATATGTACGTAGATCCCTCTGTGTGTTAATGTTACTAAGAGTTCTGCTATTTATTGAATACTTCGTTCCTGCATTAGGTCTTCCAAAATGCATCACTCACATTTGTCTGGATTAAATTCCATCTGTCATTTCTCCACCTAGGTCTCCAGCCTATTTCCTATCCATACTCTGGTAATCCTTCTCACTATCCGCAACTCCCAGTCTTTGCATTGTTCACAAACTTACTAACCAGACCACCTACGTTCGCCTCCAAATCATTTATATACATGTTGCAAACAATAGCGGTCCCAGCACTGATCCCCGTGGAACGGCAGTGGTCACGGATCTCCAGTCAGAAAAAAATCCTTCTTAGTTCTATATCTGTCTTACCAGATCACTGCAGATCCCATGTTACCTGTTTCAGCCTGCCATGAGGCACCTTGCTAATGTCTATATAGACAACTTCCACCATCTTGCCCCATCTTTGTCACTTCCTCAAAAAAATCAATCAATTTGTGAGGAATGACCTTCCCCACTCAAAGCCATGCTGTCTATCAGTAAGAGGTCCATATTTTGCTAAATGTAAGTAAACCCTGTTTGAGAATCTCCAATAATTTCCTTACCACTGATGTAAGGCTCACCTGCCTGTAATTTCCCAAATTACCCTGATGCCCTTCTTAAACAAAACAACAACATTGGCTGATATCCAGTCCTTTGGAACCTCTCCTGTGATTAAAAGTGATACAAATATTTCATACAAGGGCCCAGCAAAATCCTTCCTCACTTTCCTGAGCATGCCTTCAGATCCTGGAGTTTTGTGAACCTAATGCATTCCAAAACACCCAACACTTCCTCTTTCTTAATTTCAAGATTGACTAAAGAATAAACATGCCCCAGAATATCAACATACCTGTCTCCAGATTTGCCATCAACATGTCCTTTGCTTTTATGAATACCGACGCAAAAGTTTTTGTTAAGGGCCTGAGCCACTTCCTCTGGCTCCATGCATGGATTCTCTCCATTGTCCTTGAGCGGACCTACCTTTTCTTTGGTTACTATCTGATTTGATTTTCATTTATTATTATTGTCACATGTACCAAGATACAGTGAAAAGTAATGTTTTCTGTGCTGTTGATACAAATCATACCTTACGTAGGTACATCAGGGTGATAGAACAGAATGCAGAATATAGTCTTACTGCTGCAGAGAAGGTGCAGAGAAAGATCGGCTCTAATATATGAGAAATCTGTTCATAAGTCTGATAATAGCAGGGAAGAAGCTGTTCTTGAAACTGATGGCTCATGTTTTCAAACTTTTGTATCTTCTGCCTGATGGAAGAGGGTGGATGAAAGTATAACCAGCCTCAGCACAGGCCCAACAAGGCACCCTCTCAGTTTGGTGTAGTGGCCTCCCAGCCCAGCATGGCATAGTCTCGGTCCACCGTGACATACTTCCAATGGCCCAGCATGGTGGTCTTTGGGCAGTATGTGGCAGTCTCTCAGCCTGGCATGGCCTCGGTGTGGACCTCCAGTCTGAAGGCGATTCCAGGGTGGTCTCCCAGCCGTATGAACCTCAAGGTGAAGCCAGGTCTGGTCTGGAGTCAAGCCATCATGCAGGCTGGAGGTTAGGTGCCAACATGGACTGGGTTGAAAGACCATTCTTCTGAGCTGTTCTTTTCTCCATTTCATAATTTATTTCTAACTCTGCAATGCTGAATATTTTTACCTGTCTATTTTTCCGAAAAATGTACCAAGGGACCATTGTACTTAACTCTACTCATTTCTGTACATGTGGCAGTGGAGCTAATCCTAATTCTAAATTTTACTTCTTATATTTTTAAATTGCCTTGAGATTCTCCTTAGTCTTGTTTGCCAATGACATTTAATGGCAGCGTTTAGCCCTCCTATCTCATTGTTTAAGTTTTTTCCCTGCTTTCTTTATAATTTTCAAGGGCTCTTCAGCATTTTTTTTAACGTTATGTACACGTCTTTTTCCTTTTTGACTAATCTCGCAATTTCTCTTGTCATTCAAGGTTCCTGAATCTTCCCATCCTTATCCTTTGTTTTCACAGGAACATGCTGGCCCTAAACTCTGATCACCTGGCCTTTAAAAGATTTCCACATGCCGAATATGGATTTACCTTCTAACAGCTGCCCCCAATCTACATTCCCAGGTTCCTATCTAATATTGTCGTAGTTAGCCTTCCCCTGGTTCAGTACTTTCACACAAGGACTACTCTTATTTTTATCTGTAAGTAAATTAAAACTTACAGAATTATGGTCATTTTTTTTTCTTTAAGTTCTGTCCACTCAGTGAAACTTTGATCAGGTGCAGCCAAGCTCATTCTCCAATACCAGGTCTAGTATGACCCCTTCCCTAGTTGGACGGTTTAGTTTTTTTTATGTTGTTTCAAGAAACATTTCTGGATGCGCCTAACAAATTTCCCCCCAATTCCAAGCCCTTGTTGCTAAGGGGGGTCCCAGTCAATATTGGGGAAGTTAAAATCACCCACCAAAATAAGCTTCTGTTTTTATACTTTTCCATAATCTATCTGCATATCTGTCCCTTGATCACCCACAGACTGTTGGAAGGCTTGTAGTACAGCCCCAGAAAAGTGATTGCACCTTTCCTTCTCCTGAGGTCTACCCAAATGACCTTGCTGGATGAGCCCTTCAAAGTTGCCTCACTCAGTACAGCTCTGAAATTCTCCCTTATCTTCCTTATCACTCCCCACCTCTTTTAAATCTCTCTATCTACTTATATACGTGTAGTTTTTTTTTCCCTATTCGTTCACAGGATGAGGAGGTTACTGGCTAGGCAGCATTTATTGCCCATCCCTAATTGCCCAGAGGGCAGTTAAGAGTCAACCACATTGCTGTGGGTCTGGAGTCACATGAAGGCCAGACCAGGTAAGGATGGCAATTTCCTTTCAGATAGGTTTTTCCAACAATTGACAATGGGATTAATGGTCATCATTAGCTTTTTAATTCCAGATATTTATTGAATTCAAATTCCACCATCTTGTGATGCAATGGTGAAATTTGAACCTGAGTCCCCAAAACATTGCCTGGGTCTCTGGATTAACAGTCCAGCAATAATATCACTAGGCCATCGCCTCCCCTACAATATCAAACAGTGCAGGAGAAATCTGTAGCCTTTTATCTTCAAAACAGTGACTCTGGGGCTGTTGTGGGGGGAGAGTGAAGATGAGATGTGGGAGAAGTGGTAGGATACCTGCGAAACAGCATATATCATTACAATTTCCCAGGCTCTGCATCCTTATCAGAAGGTTTTTCTGCTACCTCGGTTCTTTAAATATTGGTTGAGTAATGCTGTGATAGAGACTTTCTGATTTGCAGGAAAGTTGATGGGTTGGCTACAGGGAAAACCTCCACTGGTTGGGGGAATCTAGACACAGGAGAAGTAACCTTAAAATCAGGAGGGAAGTGGTTTCTTTACACAAAGGGTGACAGCAGAATGGGCTCCAAAACGAAACTCGATACTGTATCAAATGATCATTTTGAATCTTAGATGAATAAAGCGTTTTTGGGGGCGTTCTTGTGATGCAGTGGTAGGGTTTCTGATTCTAAACCCAATCACAGCTGGATTCAAGTCTCAACTGCTCCTGAGATGTGTTGTAACAGCCCTAGAAAAGTTGACTTTCTTTTAAATAAAATGGACTTTTGTTGGCCCAAAGTTATCATGGATGGAGATGAAGTACAGTGGAGCCACACTCTTAGTGATGGACAGAACAGACTGAAGGAACTTAATGGCCCATTCTTAGCCTATACTGGAACATAGAGTAAAACACATTGTAAACGAATGAGCTACATGCAGGAAAACCACAGGGAGGAAAGTACAATATTCTGATAAGATGGGAGCTTATGGCCCCTGGTGCTGTGGTCCTTTATATGTCACCAGTTAACACAGTTTACAAATAGATAAATCTGATTTTTCAGCAATTTATTACCAGGTTTTCTGTAATCCAAGAACCAAATGTCATTGAGCTAAATGGTTGTGATTCACGGGGTTCCACCATATTTCCTAACCTAAGATTCAATAATCATTTTTACTTAAATCAAATTCTGGAGTTGCAGAATCAAGGGGAAGGTTTCTCTAGGGTTTCAGGGTTCCGATCAGTGGGCTAAATCATCCTCCAAGTCATGTTTTCAAGCACCAAGGGAGACTATTCAGTTTCAAGCTCCTGTATCTCACCTGTGGAGCTGATACAATGAAAAATATCAGAATAGAGTCGTAGCGTCGTACAGCACAGAATCAGACCCTTCGGTCCAGCTCTTCCATGCCGACCAGGTTACGCCAAACTAAACTAGCCCCATTTGCCTGCATATGGCTCACATCCCTCTAAACCTTTCCTATTCATGTACCTGTCCAAATGTCTTTTGACTGTTGTAACTGTACCTGCGTCTCCCACTTCCTTTGGCAGTTCATTCAGCATATGCACAGCCCTCTGTGTGAAAAAGTTGCCCCTCGAGTCCCTTTTAAGTCATTCCCATCTCACCTTAAACATGTGCCCTCTAAAGAAACAGTGCTGCTTGATGTTGTATGAGAACTAGGAGCAGGAGTAGGAATTCAACCCACTCTCCATAACCATTTAACCCATTGCTAATTCAAAATCTGTTGATCTCATCCTTAAATTTATTCAATGCCCTATCACCCACCACAGACCAGGATAGCGATTTCCACAGATTCACGACCCTCTGACAGAAGTAATTTCTCCTCTTGTCTATTTTAAATCTGCTGTCCCTTATCCTAAAACCATAACTTCTTGCTCCAGATTGGCCCACATGTGGAAATATTCTCCCTACGTCTAGTTTGTCAATCCTGTTTAGCATCTTATATATTATATATACATGTAACTATTTTAGATTTCTTCTCATTCTTCAAAACTCCAGAGACAATAGGCCTAAACTGCTCAATCTCTTTTCATAAGACGAACCCCTTATCTCTGAATTCTATTTAATTGCTTCTGAACTGCCTCCAATGCAGTTACATCCCTCCTCAAGTAATGGGACCAAAACTGTACACAATATTCCAGCTGCAGTCTCACTGATACCTTGCACAGTTGCAGCAACACTTCCTTACCTTTTTTTACATCATTCCTTTAACAATAAATGCCAAAACTCCATTTGCCTTCCTTATTTTGAAAGGATTAACATTGGAGACTGCTTTAAGATCCATCCAATCTGTTGATGTTATACTGCCACAGCGGGGAATAAGGCAGAATATCTTAGGATCCCACGGAGTGTAGATCTGAATCCATTGTGTCTTCACAATCTTAGGGACTAAGTCCGCAAACTAGTATAACGTCTACCCCACTGTTGTCATTCAATATTTTCTATCTACTTAAAACAGGGAGCCTCTTCTTTGTTAAAACTCAGTTAGTTGTTGATCCTCTACCAATTTAATCCAAATAGGCCCTAATACCCTGTCAAAGAGGATTGGTATCAGCCTCCTTCTACTCTTAAATATCACAGCGCTGAACACAGAAAGCAACTTTGGTTTCTTTGTTTCAAATTGTGTACTAGAGAAAGCTTTCAAACTAGCTCAACAGGAGTCTTTTCACTTGAGACTGCTCATACACATGCACCTACAGACACATTAAACAAACATTCACACACAGAGACACACATTAAGCTAGTGCACTCCATGTTGCCATTGTAGGTATTTGGAAATTATGAAAATCAAGTCTTCACCATTTAGGTTTTTGCATGAACACTCCTCGAGAATCCTCGCAACTAAACTGAACATTCCCTGCTCTGCCTCAGCATGATACCCATCAATGGGCTCATGTTTTTTTAACACTTCTTGGGATTGCTATCACACTGTGCATTTTAAAGACAAAATGTCTTTGTGAGTGAATGAATGTCATCTGTTGTTTTAATGCATTTTAAAATAACAGACAAAAGAATTTCATGTGAACATATTAACAACATCTCACAGCAAAGACAGCGATTTCAACGCATTAATTAGCAAACATAAGCAAACATTTATTGTATTCACTTTTACTTTTCCCATCTTTAATTAGATTGGTGTATTTACGACTTTCAATTTTTGAATAAAGTGTCAGGTAGAAAATTAAGTTCAAATAATATTTCTTCAAATGATATTTTGAATAAAATAAGTGAATTGAAATCAAGTTCCATCCAAGTAAGTAATAGAACTGCAAACAGAAAATGAGACAAACATCCCATCTTTTTCAGGGAATGTGGTTGAGCATGTATTGAAGGTTATGTATGAAAGGTGAAAGATTACAAAGAAAAGGGAAGAAAATAGCATTAGGGTAAGACAGCTCCAAGGAGAGAAAGGACAAGTGCTGTCAAAGGTAGAATGGGATGAATAGCCTCCTGCCTCGGAGTAAAATGAAACCATGATGAAAACAGGAGACCTCTCTTGTCATTCTGTGAGAAAATCAGTTCTGATACTTCATCTGCTGTGATTGTAACGAGGTCAGGAATTGTAACTTCAGTTATTAGGAACTTAATATTTCCTGAGGCACCAGACATTAACACCTTTCCAGACATGACATATTTAGGTAAGGAACATTACGATCCCAAGCCTCCTCTAATTCTGAGATGCTCTTGGTTTTACTTGGCAGTTCAAGAAACAAGGGAATCTGTGTTGGGGTTTTGGATGAGGTTAAGATGACTGGCAGAGATATCGGAAAATCAGACCAGCTCTCATGCAACTACAGGGACAGCTCCAGGGAAGTTGCGGATGGGGAGAAGACTCTGCACCAGGTTAAACCTGATCTTCCTGGGCCTGGGGGATAGGGTGAAATGACATCAGGAATGACCAACATCAGACACAAACTTCTCTAAGCAAGAGAGGCAATTTACTTCAGGGGATGAAGTTTGGTGCCTAAACCACAGGAATGGTCCTGCATGCATAAGAGGCATGGTCAACACAAGGCCAAGTCCCTTGATGTACAAAGTTTGGGCAGGTGCAACGGTCCTGAATGAGCATGTGGACCACATGAAAGCTGCAAACTCACAAATGGGGCAGGAGCAAAACATTTGCTGCCCCACAGAACATTGAAGAAACCTCGGAAACTGAGATGGATATAGCAGATGTCACAGTCTCAATGCCTTTCCTGCCTGAAGAAGAGAATGAATTTCTACCAAGATGCTCCAGGCATAAAAGGCAAGCTATGGTCTAGTACACGCCACCCTCATCCAAGACTGAGTCAGAGGAACCAGACCTGGTGTGAAAACAGCACAGCAGAGGCTATAGGATAAAGAACAGTCCTACATCCCGGGACTGAGAAGGGGAGGGATGTCGTGAGTGTAACAAGACCAACCGGGTTGATCTCATAGAACATGAGTTCCCTGATTGGGGGCTGTTAATCTGGTCCAATCAGGGTGCACTGGCCGACAGGCATAAACACAAGTGTCAGAGTCCTGCTCACTCTGAGAGCTGGCCCTGATGAAGCTGGATCAATAACCCTATCCACGTGTAATTAACTGGTGACTTAGTGACAAGATACTGGCCTCTGTGGTGTTATTTCATCATCAAAAGTTATCCATTACCCTTCCAGGCAGCCAGCTGTATCCTCTACACTATTTATCACCAATTGTTAATGCAAGGCTGTTGTGCAACTGGGAGATCTTCCAAGATCCAGAAACTATTGAGAGGTGTAACAGAAACTATTGAGAGGTGTAACCGTGCAAGAATTGTCAACAGGTTGAATAATATGTGCAGGGAATTGCCAAGTTTGAGGACTGAACAGATTCTCATGGTAGATTTACAAAGAGGAGAGATGTCCTGAAGATCACTTTCCGCAAGACTGTCCACCTCACAGATGAATGATGGCGGAATAATGAAAAAGATATTGAATTCCAAATAGACATTGCAAAATAAAGAGTTCCAACAATCCAGAAAGGCTTTACAGATTCAATGACAGAAGGCTGGTTATGAGTGAGCATCTAACCTTTTAAAATCTGCCCCATATGCAGACAGGTTAACTCTCAATTGCAAGGGTCAACAAAGGACCAAATTTCTGTCACCAGCTGCAGGGATTACTACTTTCTTAAGCAGAGAAAATAGGAGCAGGAGTAAGGCACTGGGGCTCTTTGAGCCTCCTGATCATGGTGGAGCCACTATCTCAGTGCAATATTCTCATTTTCCCTCTACCCCTTGATGCCTCCGATATCTAAAAATTTATCAGCCTCTTTATTGACTCTACTCAGTGGCCCAGTCTCCACAGACTTCTGTGGTAGTGAATGCCGCAGACTGGCCATCCTTCCTCATCTCAATATAACATGGCCTGTTTGAGACTATGACCCCTAATTCTACCATTTGTTTTATCTGTCCACATGGCTTTAAGCTTCACCTGAACCCTCATTTTCTGAGCCCTCCCTCCGTCATCAAGCTATCTCTGATTTCAACCTTTCACAAATGAAGAGTTAAAGGTACATGGAAGATTTTCATTTTCATCACATGAAACCATTTGGCCCATTGCGTCCATGATATCCAGAAAGGAGTGACATAGCCTAAACTCATTTTCCAGCTGTTGGTCCATAGCCTGCTGAGTTACGATGCTCCGAGCGTATATATGTGTTTTAAAGCGATGATTGTTTCTGCCTTTACAACCTTTTCAGAAGTCAACTCCAAACTTCCAGTATCCTCTGATGGAAAAACAGTTTTGACTCCCCCCAACTAATACTTCTGCCAATTACTTTAAATTTTGACTGAAATGAAGTTGACCTAGGAAAATTGTGTTATGAACATATCAATTAAAAATTGCTGCAAATCTAATTGCAGACCAAAGATTGACTTACGTTCTGATGGAAAATAAAATCTTTCCTATTACATTAGTTAATAAAAGTGTGTGTGAATGGGATGGTCAGACTTAATCTTACCTCGATTGGATGAAAATTAATTTTTGGTGCACTGGATTCTGGAATTGCCTTTCCACATTTTGTGGGGCAGGGTTGGGACTGGGGGGTAACACTCTGGCTCAGTAGTTAGCACTGCTGCCTGACAGTGCCAGGGAAAACCCATCTGGTTCACTAATGTCCTTTGGGGAAGGAAATCTGCCATCCTTACCTGGTCTGGCCTACATGTGACTTTTCAAAACTTGTAATGGAGGTCATCACACAGGTGGAATTAATCTAATCTTCTTATAATTTCTAACATTATACTAGAGAGTTAAATCAAGACCTTCCTTTGAGTTCTTCATCTTTGTGATCCACTTCTTCGGGAAAAACAATCATGCAAAGAGACCTATACAATCCAGATTTTCCCAAGCTACTATCTAAAAGGGCTCCTATCTATCTTCTCAGAGATAGTAAGAACCGCCGATGCTGTAGTCAGAAATAACACAGTTTCGAGCTGAAGGAACACTGCAGGCCAGGCAGCATCAGAGGAGCAGGAAAGCTGACGTTTCGGGTTGGGACCCATCTTCAGAAATGGGGGAAGGGGGAAGGGAGCTCTGAAATAGATAGAGAGAGGAGGGGTGGGGCTGGGGAACGTAGATGAGATGGTGAAACGTGACTGATCGTAGGCAGTGGTGGGGATTGGTCACTGAGGTGGGAGGACTGGATAGTTTGAAGAGAAGATGGACAGGTTGTGTCAGGCTGTGTCAAGTCAAGGACACAGGGATGAGAGGGAGGGTTTGTCATGGGATGAGGCCGGGGGGTGGGGAGATTTTGAAACTGATAAAGTCCACATTGGGATGATTGGGCTGTAGGCTCCCAAGGCAGTGCTGCTCCTCCAGTTTCCAGGTGGCTTTATTGTGAAACTGGAGGAGGCCCAGGATGGACATGTCACCAAGCGAGTGGGAGGGAGGTGATCGAAAGGGTTTGGGACTGGAAGGTGTTGTCGTGTGTCACACACAGAGCGCAGGTACTCTACAAAGCGGTCTCCGAACCTCCACCTAGTCTCACCAATGTAGAGGAGACCCCATCGAGAGCAGCAGATGCAATAGACCACATTGACAGATGTGCAGCTGAACCTCTGTCTGATGTGGAAAGTTGTTTGATGCCTTGGATAGAGGTGAAGGGTTAGACGTAGGGGCAGGTGTAGCACCTTCTACGGTTGCAGGGAAAGGTTCTGTGGGTGGTGGGGTTAATGGGGAGTGTGGAGCGGACGAGGGAGTCACAGAGAGAGTGGTTCCTATGGAAGGCAGATGGGGGTGGGGAGGGAAATATTTCCTTGGTTGTGGGGTCGGATTGTAGGTGGCAGAAGTGGTGGAGAATGATACGTTGGATACAGAGATTAGTGGGGTGATACGTGAGGATAGGAGAGATTCTGTCTTTGTTTTTGTTGAGAGGAGGGGAGGGGATGGGAGGGCAGAGGTGCAGGAAATGCAAGAGATGTGGTCAAGAGCATTTTCAACCACTGAAGGGGGGAAGTTGTGGTCCTTGAAATAAGTGGATATCTGGGATGTTTGGGAGTGGAACGCCAAATCTTGGGATCAGACATGGCGGAGGCAGAGGAATTGGGAGTAGGGGATCGCATTCGTACAGGAAGGTGGGTGAGAGGAGGTGTAGTCTAGGTAGCTGTGGAAGTCGGTAGGCTTGAAATAGATATTGGTTTCAAAACGGTCATCAGAGATGGAGACAGAGAGGTCCAGGAAGGAGAGAGAGGTACCAGAGATGGTCCAGGTGAACTTGAGGTTGGGATGAAAGGTGTTAGTAAAGTTAATGAACTGTTCAAGCTCCTCGTGGGAGCATGAGGCAGTGCCGATACACTGATGTAACGGAGGAAGAGATGGGGGATAGGGCCAGTGTAGCTGCAGAAGAGAGACTGTTCCACATAACCTACAAAGGGGCAGGCATAGCTTGGGCCCATGTGGGTTCCCATGGCCTCCCCCTTTATCTGTAGGAAGTGGGAGAAGTTGAAGGAGAAGTTTTTAAGGATAAGGACGAGTTCAGTTAAGCGGATGAGGGTGTCGGTGGAGGGGGGCTGGTTGGGCCTGTGGGGAGAGGAAGAAGAGGAGGGCTTTTAGGCCATCTGAGTGGGGAATGCAAGTGTATAGGGATTGGATGTCCATAGTGAAGATGAGTTGTTGGAGGCCAGGGAATTGGAAGTCTTGGAGGAGGTGGAGGATGTTGGTGGTCTGCCGGACGTAGGTGGGGACTTCCTGGACAAGGGGGGAGAAAACAGAGTCAAGGTAAGTGGAAATAAACTCAGTGGGGCAGGAGCAGGCAGAGACAATGGGTTGGCCAGGGCAGTCAGGTTTGTAGATTTTGGGAAGGAGATAGAAACAGGTGGTGCGGGTTTGGGGAACGATGAGGTTGGAGGCTGTGGGTGGGAGGTCACCTCAGGTGATGTGGTTATGAATGTTTTGAGAGATCATGTTTTGGTGGTCAGGAGTGGAGTCATGGTCGATAGGCGGTAGGAGGAGGTGTCAGAGAGTTGGTGCCTGGCCTCCCGATGTAGAGGTCAGTCGTCACAGTGATGCCACCTGAAGGCTGCAGGAACAGCAAATCATATTCAGCCTGGGAACCCTGCAGCCCAATGGTATCAATGTGGATTTCACAAGCTTCAAAATCTCCCCTCCCCCAACCGCATCCCAAAACCAGCCCAGCTCATCTCCACCTCCCTAACCTGTTTTTCCTCTCACCTATCCCCTCCTCCCACCTCAAGCCCCACCCCCATCTCCTATCTACCATACCAACATCAACCCGCCCCCTTGACCGGTCCGTCCTCCCTGGACTGACCTATCTCCTCCCTACTCCCCTACCTACACTCACCTTTACTGGCGCCATCCCCGCCTCTTCGACTTGTCTGCCTCCTCACCACCTATCCTCTCCTCTATCCATCTTCTATCCGCCTCCCCCTCTCTCCCTATTTATTTCAGAACCCTCTTCCCCTCCCCCATTTCTGAAGAAGGGTCTAGGCCCGAAACGTCAAGTTTTCCTGCTCCTATGATGCTGCTTGGCCTGCTGTGCTCATCCAGCCCCACGAATGCTTGTTATCTCCACCCTATTTATCTTCTGTTTGCAATAATGATTACACGACGTGTTTCCACTTTGAAACGTTTCAGTCACTGACACTAGAACAGATGGTGATTTTAATAACAAGCCTGTGCCCCACTCAAGGAAAAATGACAGTTTTTTTTCAATGCAGTTTTCTTTGCAACCAGAAAACTTTTCCAACCTATGCAGTGTTATTTTACCTGCAGATGTTCTTTTTTAACACATCATTACATGGATTATGGTATTGTGCATAAGCGTTACAACCTGGAGAAATGCACGCTCTCCATAGGAGAAAAAAACAACTTTTTTCTTCAAGAATGCAGTGTTGGTAACTGATAATAACGGAGGTGATGGACAAGTGGTATTATTTCATAGAATCCCAATGGTGTTGGAACAGGCCATTTGGCCCAACAAGTCCTTACTAACTCTCTGAGGAGCATCCCACCCAGACTCACCCCGTCCCTGCAAACCCCATGGCTAACCCACCTAGCCTGTACATCCCTGGACACTATGGGCAACTTAGCATAGCCAATCCACCCTGATCTGTACATGTTTGGGCTGTGGGAGGAAACCCAGGCAGACACAGGGAGAATGTGCAAACTCCACACAGACAGTCACCCGAGGGTGGAATTGAACCCAGGTCCCTGGTGCTGTGAGGCAGCAGTGCTAACCACTGAGGCTCCGTGCTGCCCCTGTCACTACAGTATTAATCCAGAGGTCTGGACAATGTTCTGGGGCCTTTGGTTCAAACACTGCCATCACAGATGGTGGAATTTGTGTTCTCTAAATCTGAGATTAAGAGTCTCAAGATAACCATGTTGTTTGTCAGGAAAAACACATCTGGTTCACTGATGTCCCCTAGGGAAGTAAACTGCCATCCTTACCTGGTCTGACCTACATGTGAGTCCAGACCCACAGCAATGTGGATGATTTTCAACTGTCCTCTGGGCAACTATGGATAGCAATAAATGCTGTCCTAGCCAGTGACTCCTACATCCCTTGAACAAATAAAAAAAAAGCCTAGGCCTTCAACATTGAAATCATTCCTATTGGATCTCACAGAATTATAACCAGATCAAAATGGACGTAGAGCTGAGGGAGATACTGCACTGTGAGATTATTATTTGTCACATAAATCTACTCCTTGTGAGGAGCTAAGTTAGCTTTTATACTGTTCACCATCATGAGGCATTTAATAGAAGCTCAGAGGTTGATGTTATGAAGTTGGAGGACAATGGGGGTTACTGCTGTGCAGCATGATTGAAAAGTCTCCAGAATGGTATGACATTTTGCAACTCTTACCCAAACACAATGTCATACAGCAGAATAATTTAACCATTTGAAATTGATCTCAAGAGGGCTGTCAGCAATGATTCGCAGAGCCTTTGATTTTGAAAGTGCACTCTGCAACATTAGCTAATATTTTTCTTTTCAAAGTGGCAGATCAAAGAATTTCACCTGAATGGATAACACATGCATTGCTGATGTAACACAATGCAATTCAATCCATTTTCTTCTCCCTTGCTGTTAGTTCTTCACCCACTATCCACAGGCATCTCCTTGATCAAGGTGATTTTTATAAAAGTCAAATTATGCAGTCAACTGACGACTTTCTCAAAGGAAAATGAGTGATAGAGGAATGAGAACAAAGCTAGAAACTGAGAATAAATGGTCAGCTTTTACAAATAGCTTTCACAGATGTGATGGGCAGAATGGCTTCTACCTACAGGATTCTGATTCTACACAAAATACATCCACTCTCCTGAAACAGCTTTCCTCGTTCTCTTTTTGTCTTACAGAAAACGGTTTTAACATTTCAATTTTTGTTCAGGAATCAAGGCATTAATTCCAATTGTAAACATACACAGAGTAAATGCTCTGACATTCACAATCACAGCATTGTATGACAACTGGTCTGGTCAAGAGCACAAGAAATCACAGAGAGTTATGAACACAGCCCAGTCCATCACGAAAACCAGCTTTCCTCCTATTGACTCTGACCACACTTCCTTCTGCCTTGGGAAAGCAGCCAATATAATCAAAGACCCCTCCCACCCCAGTATATTCTCCTCCACCCTCTTCCATCGAGCAGAAGGTACAAAAGTTTGAAAACACATACCAGCAGATTCAGCTTCTTCCCAATGTTATCAAACTTTTGAACAGACCTCTCATATACTAAAATTGATCTTTCTCTGCGCCTTCTTCATAGCTTTAACATGATATTCTGCTTTCTGTTCCATAGCCCTGAGGTAATTATGTAAGGTACGATTTGTCTGTATAGCACACAATACAATAATTTTCACTGTATCTCAGTACATATGATGACAATAAATCAAATCAAGTCAAATCCATAAAATGTCCATCAGCTTTCAACAGCATTTTGCATGTGTTTATTAACTCGTCAGGGAAAGAAAATTAAAACATTCACTCTTGTGGGGCGAAGCCAGCATTTATGTTATACCAGAGGTAAAAGGTACTGCAGATGCTGGAGAATCTGAGATAACAAGGCGTGGGGATGGATGAACACAGCAGGCCAAGCAGCATCATAGGAGCAGGAAAGCTTGACGTTTCGGGCCTAGACATGTTAAACCATGCCAATTTTAGTGCATGTAGTTCGACGGCGGCAGTGTGTTTTGAACAGTTTGAGTGGTGGGTAAATGCATAGTAGATGCAGTATAATATGGTTAAACTTGAGGTCATGCACTTTAGTAGCAAAAAATAGGAAGGCAGATTATTTTTTGAATGGCTGTAAATTGAGAGAGGGAAATGTTCAACCAATCCTGGGTGTCCTCATACACCAGTCACTGAAAGTAAGTGTGCAGATGCAGCAGGCTGTAAAGGAGGCAAACTGTATGTTGGCCTTCACAGTGGGAGGAGACGAAGACAGGAACAAGGATCTGTTGCTGCAATTATACAGGGCATTGGTGCGGCCACACCTGGAATACTGTGTGCAGCGTTGGTCTCCTTATCTGAGGAAGGACTTTCTTGCTATAGAGGGAGTGCAGCGAAGATTTACCAAATTGATCCCTGGGATGGCAGGCCGGGCATGTGAGGAGAGATTGAGTTGGTTAGGATTGTATTCACTAGAGTTTGGAAGAATGAAGAGGATCTCATAGAAACCGATAAAATTCTAACAGCAGTAGACAGTTCAGATGCAGGAAGGATGTTCCTGATGGCGGGAGATTCCAGAACAAGGGGTCATAGTTTAAGGATAAGGGGGTAAAACTTCTAGGACTGAGATGAGGGGAAATTTCTTCACCCAGAGGGTGGGGAGCCTGTAGAATTCACTACCACAGAAAATGGTTGAGACCAATATATTATGTGGTTTCAAGGAGGAAGATTTAGCTCTTATGGCCAAAATGATCAAGGGATATGGGGGAAGGATGAGACTAGAGTGTTGAGTGATGATCAGCAATGATCATATTGAATGGCAGAGCAGGGTCAAGGGATCGAATGGCCTACTCTGTTCCTATCTTCCATGTTTCTCTGGTAGGAAATGTGCAATGGACAGACAAGCTAACATTAATGACATATCCTGAATTGCCCTTCAGCTACCTTCTTGAATGGTGTGGTGTAAGGACATACATAGTACAACTAGGAAGGGAGATCCAGGATTTTGACCCAGCAACACTGAAGGAATGACAACATATTTCCAAGTCAGGATGGTGAGTGGGTTGGAGGGGAACTTGTAGGGGGTGGCCTTCCCATGTATCTACCGCCCTTGTCCTTCCAGATGGCAGAAGTCATGAATGTGGAAGGCTTTATCCCTTCAGTAGTGACAGCAATGTTCATCGAAGCATACACTGGTCTGAGTGACCTTAGATAGGAAAATTTTTACAAATAAAGGACTTGATTTAATCATTGCAATGCTTGGGTCTTTCATCAGATCCAGCAACTTTCACATGATGCCAATTTTGGTATGTAAGGTTCAATGGTATGAAACAAGGCAGTGAACAAACTCCAATTGGCTCTAAATATTTTTGCAGAGTCTAGCTGTGAACTGTCTAAAGAAATCAACACATCTACAGGGTCAGTTACGATGATTAACCAATATATAAAAACCCGACAAAATAATTTAAGCAAGAAATGATGGAAGGACACAAGCTTTCAATATTTACATTTCAGGAATTACTGGCATTAAACAAAACAGGAAAATGTATGGGAAAACAAGGTGTAGACTGAACGAACACAGCAGGCCAAGCAGCATCAGAGGAGCAGGAAAGCTGACGTTTCGGGTCTAGACCCTTCTTCAGAAACTGGGGAGGGGAAGGGGATTCTGAAATAAAAAGGGGGAGGGGGATAGAAGATGGATAAAGGAGAAGATAGGTGGAGAGGAGGCAGACAGGTCAAAGAGGTGGGGGGATGGAGCCAGTAACGGTGAGTGTAGGTGGGGAGTTAGGGAGGGGATAGGTCAGTCCAGGGAGGACGGACATGTCAAGGGGTTGGGATGAGGCTGGTAGGTAGGAGATGGGGGTGGGGCTTGAGGTGGGAGGAGGAGATAGGTGAGAGGAAGAACAGGTTAGGGAGGCAGGGACGAGCTGGGCTGGTTTTGGGATACGGTTGAGGGAGGGGAGATTTTGAAACTTGTGAAGTCCACATTGATACCACTGGGCTGCAGGGTTCCCAAGTGGAATATGAGTTGCAGCTGTTCCTGCAACCTTTGGGTGGCATCGTTGTGGCATTGCAGGAGGCCCAGGACGGACATGTCGTCTGAGGAATGGGAGGGGGAGTGGTTGAAATGGTTCGTGACTGGGAGGTGTAGTTGTTTGTTGCGAACCGAGCTTAGGTATTCCACAAAGCGGTCCCCAAGCCTCCGCTTGGTTTCCCCGATGTAGAGGAGGCCACAACGGGAACAGCGGATGCAGTATACAACATTAGCATATGTGCAGGTGAATATCTGCTTGATGTGGAAGGTCTTCTTAGGGTCTGGGATGGGGGTGAGGGGGGTGGTGTAGGGGCAAGTGTAGCACTTCCCGCGGTTGCAGGGAAAAGTGCCGGGTGTGGTGGGGCTGGAGGGGAGTGTGGAGCGGACAAGGGAGTCACAGAGAGAGTGTCCCTCTGGAAAGCAGATAAGGGTGGGGAGGGAAAAATGTCGTTGGTGGTGGGGTCAGATTGCAGATGGCAGAAGTGCCGGAGGATGATGTGTTCAATCCAAAGGTTGGTGGGGTGGTGCGTGAGGAAGAGGGGAATCCTGTTTTGGTTAATATTGCAGGGAGGGGGTGTGAGGGATGCGTTGCCGAAAGTGCGGGAGACGAGGTCGAGAGCGTTTTCAACCACTGTGGGGGGAAAGTTGCGGTCCTTGAAAAACGGGCTCATCTGGGATGTCCGGGAGTGGAATGCCTTATCCCGGGAGCAGATGCGGCGGAGGCGAAGGAATTGGGAATAGGGGATGGCATTTTCTCAGGAAGGTGGGTGGGAGGACATATATGGGACTGTCTTACTGTGGGTCTATGATATTGTTGCCTCTTCATAGAACGGAAGGAGGTTTAAGTTTGTGGCAGCCATCAGCCACAGTCCTGTTGTAGAAAGGGGTTCCAAAATTTCTCTGCTCTGTTTGCAACTTGGAGACCAAAATAAATTCAATTAACCATCCTGTGTACTCATGTATTGGCTTCTTTATCGAATTGCAGCACAGTCAAAATAGAATTTGACTTAGGCCTGGAAATCTTCCACAGCAACGCTCATGGCAGTCAAAATATACATCCTAAGAAGTTAACGAAATCATAAACAAAGCCAAAATTGCTGGAGAAACTCAGCAGGTCTTGCAGCATCTGTGGAGAGAGAAACAGATTAACATTTCAAGTCCAGTTACACTTCTGAAGGTCAGAAGTAGGGGGTCACTGGAGTCAAAATATTAAGTCTGCTTTCGAAAGAGATTTGAAGGATAATCGCTTCCAGAAGATTACAAATACAGTAGCATACAATGCACAATGAATGATTCAGGGGTTCTACAGCTGTGTGCAGCTCAGTGTGTACAATGTGTATGTCTCGGGCCTCATGCAGGTCAGACATCCTTAGATTATCAGTTCGAGAACAGTCTGGTTTTCACTTCATTTTTAATAAGTGCAATTCTTGTCCTCAATACGAAGATTATTTTCGTAGACTTGGAAAGTCAAAGCAAAGCTAATTGCACTTAACAGATCTCCAGGTAAATGAGATATCAAGGTAGACTTGATTATCATGCTGCAGTGATCTTTTTTAATATTAAAGTGGGACTCAAATTAAGTTTAAAAAGAGCCCTTCTGTTTCTAGACAGGTTCATTTACTTTTAGATGGCTGGTTGTTAATTTGCTCTGATGTAAGTTGCTCAGAACATAGCTAATCAGCAAGTTTTCTTCCAATTTTGTTGGACAGGGCTCAAAATTCTTAACTGAAATTTCTGGATGTGAGATAGCAACCATTTAATGATATGAAAACTTAGGGATAATTTTAATACTTTCTGTTATTGTTGAACAGACGAGAGCTAAAACTACCATTGATTTCAATTGAAATATTCTATAATATTCAGAGATATCAAACACACTGTTCACGTGTTATCACCTGTTATACATTCTTGCCCAAATTTACCCATGTCTAAAATTTGAAGAGTAACAGATAATTTAACCATTTCAAGTGTTAATCAGGGACAAAAAGTCACAGACAGGAAGGGTGGACAGGTTGCTGTCTATTTTGAACATAAGTAAATGTAGAATGAAGAGAAAATTATTCGATGTGACTCAGTTGTTAGCACCATCAGCTATGAATCAGAAAGTCATAGTTTCGTGTCCCACTTAGGACTAGAGTGCATGGTTCTAATCTCAGCATCAACACTACAAATGGAGCAAGATCATAAGACATTGGAGCAGAGGCAGGCCATTTGGCCCATTGGGCCTGTTCTGCCATTCAGTAAGATCATGGCCGATCTGGTAACCCTCAACCACACCTTTCTGCCTTTTCCCCATTACCCTTGATTCTCTCACTAATTAATAATCCAGCGTCAGCAGCCCACCATGGTAAAACATTGCACAGACTGATTCCCTCTGACAGCACAAATTCCTCCTTATTCCTGTCTTCAATGGAATGGAGATTATGAGACTATTATTCTGAGATGTTGCCCTTTGATCCTAGACTCTCCCACAAGGGGAAAGAACAATTCCATCTGCACCGTCAATTCCCCCAAGAATGTATCAGAGATAATAGGTACTGCAGATGCTGGAGAATCTGAGATAACAAGGTGTGGAGCTGGATGAACACAGCAGGCCAAGCAGCATCATAGGAACAGGAAAGCTTGACGTTTTGGGCCTAGACCCTTCATCAGAAATGGGGGAGGGGAAGAGGGTTCTGAAACAAATAGGGAGAGAGGGGGAGACGGATAGAACAAGGATAGAGGAGAGGATAGGTGGAGAGGAGGCAGACAAGTCGAAGAGGCGGGGATGGAGCCAGTAAAGGTG
>JAHRHZ010000139.1:1942822-1962042 GCA_024137785.1 Ginglymostoma cirratum
TTTGATTCAGTCAGTCAATAGTCATTTCATTCTAAACCCAGAGTTTTTCATTCAAAATCCATGTTTTGCACTTAAGGTGGATTATCCAGATTCACATTTCCAGTGTAGTACTGAGGAAGGTTTGCATTGCTCGAGCTACAGTCAAATGGTTGAAATTAAGTTGAAAGCCTATCAAATAGCTTGCGAGATTCAAGCCAATTTCTATTCAAACAACCAAGCATGAGCAATAAATGCCAGACAATGAAGGCATGAAAAGCGGCCAGTTCTTCTGGTAAACATTTGTCTCTATCAACCAACTTTGTCAAAAGTTGTCATTTACCTCATGGCTATTTGTAGATTAAATGGAGAATGTACCTGAATAAAGAACTTCCATTGGAAATTCAGTTGTAGGATATTGAGAACAAGTAGTGAATAGACATTTCCTGTTAGACATTATCACTCAAAATCTAAAATCTAGAATTCCCTCCCTGCACAATCCAACCGCTCACCCCCCCCCCACCCCTTTCCTCCTTTAAGATGCTCCTTGAAACCCATCGCTTTGGCCAAGCTCTTGCTCGTTTGCCTTAAGATTTTCTTTTGCGATTCGGTGTCAAATTTTCCACCTGTGAGGCTCCTCATCTATTAGTTCCCATGTTGTGCCCTCATCAGAGCTTAAATTCACCCCCATGCTGTCACTGAAGTGACTTATATAAGATAAAATTTAATAACAAACAAATAGACCATTCTGCCCCTCTGGTCAATGGTGTTTATACACCACACGTGTCTCTTAACCAACCTCACCTCATTATATAGTCAAAAAACTATTGTTAGCATTGCACAGGAATGTTAGAATTCACTCTGAGTCTCAACTTAACATTGACGTCTTAAGATGTGTACTTCTTTAATCTCTCTAAACATGGGGTGTGTCAACATTTGACAAAGCAAAAAGAAAAATCAATCTTGATTTCAATGGACATGTTTTAGCTTCCTTAAACCATAGGCATTAAAAATTCATGCAACCTTTTGGACAGGTAATAAATCTACAGGTGAAAATTAAATGGGTAGAATTAAGGCTGGCATCTTCAATTTTTTCTTTCCTCTATTCATTCATGGGTTGAGGGTATCGCTGGCCAGGCAGCATTTATTGCCCATCTCTAATTGCCCAGAGGGCAGTTAAGAGTCAACCACATTGCTGTGGACCTGGAGTCACATGTAGGCCAGACAAGGTAAGGAAGACAGTTGGGTTTTGCCAACATTCGACAATGGATTCACAGTCATCTTTAGTCTCTTAGTTCCAGATTTTTATTGAATTCAAATTCCACCATCTGCCACTGCAGGATTCAACCCCACATTCAATTCCAGAATGTTTTCTAGATTATCTGGTCTCTGGATTAACAGTCCAGTGATAATACCACTCGGCCATCACCTACCCTTTTTGTACCAAAAGAACAGTTAGTTCCATTTCTTATGCAGGTTTTGTGCTGCTCATTCCATAGATCCTTCAAAGTTTTTTTTTCATGATTGGAAGCACGTGTATCATTTGTTTTCCCTGCTTGTCACTAGATAGGAAAAGACTTGCAAAAAAGCTCTGAATCTAGAAAGGGAATATTAGGGCAAACAAAGCCTTCTTTTCCACAGGTATAAAGCAAAAAGATTCCAAAACATTTCTCTGTCTTCAGCACATCAAATAGTATACATTTCATCCATATCAGTCCCTCAAAATCCAGGGCTCATGTTTGGTGGAGTATCCGGTGATTCAGCACTTTGGAGACATTTTGAGCAGACAGGACAAGAGTTACACTGAGGAAAGAGGGGTTCTCAAATCAAGGCTGTGCACTGCCTCCTTCTACTTTCGTGCAGCATACTTTAAGCAGTAAGTTCCTGGCTTTGTTGTGGAATGTTGAATGAGGCACCACCACACGTTTACATGATGGTTTACAGAAAGTTCCTCCCAGCCACTGATGTTAATTTGTTCCATTTGTAATGTGGCCTTCAGGGTGTCCTTAAAACATTATATCCATCCTCCTTGAGATCAGTTCCCTTCCTTCAGCTGGAAAGAAGGTGTGTTTCAGAAACTGACAATTTGGTGTGTGAATGCATCATGCAGAATAACATCGCTCATTTCAGATGACCATCATTCAATGCTGGAGGAATTATTGTCATACAGATGTCAGTGGTTACAAAAACACTATTGTAAACTGAAATCTTTTCTAAACACCGAGCACTGGAAGAGCTGTTGAAAGAAATATTGAAGCAGATCTCCCTCTTAGTCCACCCAACCAGGGAGAGGATGACATGTAATCAATGCAACCATCTCACTGTCCAACCTAACACATACATAATCTCCATTACCGAGATGTGGCCCTGACACACAGACACAGACACAGGCAGGCAGGCAGGCAGGCAGACAGACACAGACACAGACAGACAAACAGACAGACAGACAGACACACACACACACACACACACACACACACTTATTCTAGTCAATGCAACACACCTGAACACTCGATTTTAATAAAATTGCCAGTAGTCTTTCACCATTCTCTTAAAACCTTGCAAGTTTGACGATCCAGTCAAGGCTTTGAAACTAACCCAGCAACAATCATTTAAGATGATTAGATATCGGAGCAGAATCAAGCCATCAGCTCATTGAAGCCTAAAGAATTTTTGTCTAATGGTTTAACAAACATTAAGCTATTTACTTTAAAACGAGAGCAATGGTAGTTAAAGTAGCAAGAAATGTTAGCAAAACCATGAAACATTTACAAGCTAATATCCACACACTGTAATTACCATGTTCGAAGACATGGTACATTGTGGATAATGTGGCCAGAAAAGAAAATTGCATTGGAACTGACAGCTGTTAAAATAAAATCCCAGGGATGGTGGGTCTGACATATGAGATTGACTAGGTTGGGATTGTTTTCTCTAGAATTCAGACGAATGAAGGGGGGAATCTCATAGACACGTGTAAAATTCAAACTGGACTGGACAGGGTAGATGCAGGGAGGATGTTCCTGATGGTGTGTGTGTCCAGAACCAGGGGTCACAGTATGAGGATTCAGCGTAGACGATTTAGGACAGAGATGAGGAGACATTTCTTCACCCAAAGAGCAGTGGAATTCAATACCACAGGAAGTAGTTGATGCCAAAACATTGAATGTATTCAAGAGGTGACTAGATATAGCACTTGGGGTGAATGGGATCAAAGGTTACGTGGAAAAAGCAGGATTAGGCTATTGAATTGGATGATCAGCCATGACTGTGAAGAATGGTGGAGCAGGTTCGAAGGGCCGAATGGCCTCCTCCAGCTCCTATCTTCAATGTTTCTATGTTGCAGTCATTGTCAATAATTCAGCAACTAACATCCAGCTGTTAATTGCATTCAGACAGTACACACTAAAATCCAAGATGATCACAAAATCTGGTAACTTAAGGCTGTGTGTATCTTTCCCATGAAAACTCATGGAAGCAGGGATTATAAAGAATTATCCTTATAATTATTCTTATACTTTCAGAAAATAGCAGGGGGAGAAAATTGGAGGACTTTCCTGATTGAAGAAAACTGAAAAGGAAGGGACACAGGGCTTGTGGCTTGCGCTGTGGACCAATATTTGAAATGAGCTCATATTGGCAGGTGGAGAAACTGATGTCTGTTATGCAGGTGGATAAATTTTGTCTCCACTCTGAGGAAGTAATCTTGTTTATTAATGCTGCTGGTGCAGAGTAACAATGCCCACAACATTTAACAATATTGCTGTCTCAATGTAAAATGGAAATCTTTATGAATTGGCCTTTTTTTAAACCAAAAATACAAAAGGAACGTCTTTGAATCTTCAGAAAGGAAAAGAGTAGGAACAAGGGACAGGAAATGTCAGTTACAATTAATCCAAATAAGATTTGTTAAATTTGAGAAAGGTGATGTCTCTCCTGAAGGAGGAACAGGATAAAGAGTTGTATATTGCTTTCTTCTGTTCAAATGTGCTCAGCACATCAGTCGCTGTGTGAATATTATGAGATCAATAATGACATTGAGAGTCCTAAATTATTTTGGACTGTCTTAATCTAGCTTCAAATAGCTGTGTCTTCACAGCTGCAATTTTGTTCAAGAAACAGGAAAACAGTTAGCATTATTACAATGGCACACTCAAGGGCACTCTTTAGGTTTTTAAGGCACATTGTTGGACCAGAAATAAGGAAATATGTACTTTTTTTTTCATTTGTTCATGGGAAGAGCATTTATTGTTGATCTTTAATTGCTCAGAGGGCAGTTAAGCGTCATAAACATTGTTGTAGGTCTGGAGTCACATGTAGGCCAGATCAGGTAAAATGGCAGATCTTTTTCCCAGAAGAATGCAAGTGAATCAGGCAGGGTTTTAAGAGCATTGACAGCAGTGGCATGGTCATTACTAGGTTAGTTTTGTATCCTAAATTTTAAACTGAATTAAAAGTTTACCATTTGAAATGTGTCCCCGGAACATTAGCCTGGGATTGAATGACTAGAACAGTGACATTGCTACAAAGACCACTGTGTCCCATATGTCAAATTCATTATCTATGAAGTGAGGACATTTGATGTTGACGCAGAACCATAGCAACTGAGCATAGGAGAGGGATGTTTAACCAGAATATTGTGCCTCTGCTGTATATTTCAAATCTAAAATGGGAAAGTACTGAATTTCAATATTCACCATATTTTTAATTCCTGGAGGCTATCGCTGCCCAACCCAATCGCTCTTTGCCAAACAAGCATCCCTGCAAACAAATAAACAGCTATGTGCGGGTCTCTGGTGTTTTATATCCCACTCCCTGGTAAAGGAGATAGCAAGAACTGCAGATGCTTGAGTCAGAGTCAGTGTGGAGCTGGAGGAACACAGCAGGTCAGGCAGCATCAGAGGAGCAGGAAAGTCGACATTTCAGGTCGGGACCCAGCCCTCCAGGAATGTTTCCCCAGCAAGAGTGAAAGCTTTCAAGACATTGTGCAAGAAGAGAATGTCAGAATCTCCTGACGGTTAAGTAAAAGCTTGTAATAAAAATGATAGAAATACCAGATTTGGGAAGCGAAACAGTGTTCACTTTACGTGTTCTTCAGGATTGGTACATTGCTTTCATGACTTCCTTGGTTACAAGTAAAACTTCTCCCTGTGAGACTCAAGCTGTGAATCCTCTGTGGCTAATTAGTTAACCACATAATTTATTGGTGAACAAAATCCAGTGATGAGCTGTGTTAATGATATATGGCCATCAGTTTGTTGACTTTACTTGGGAGAATTTATATGGATTTGTGTTCCTTTGTCAATATTGCTACTGTTTATGCTACATAAACAAGAACAAGAAACAATTTAAAATATTGGAAGTGAATTATTGAGTGAGAATGTAAACACTCACCCTGCCAACCAGTTCTATAGGTCAGTGAGTTCATTCATTGAATAACAGAGCTTTAGAGATCTTTATAGAAGGATTTGCATGGTGATAAGCTGGTTTTGATCCCCAGACTATACAGAATGCTTTAATCTTAGCTACAAAAAGCAAACAGTAGATGGTTCCCTTAGCCCATGCACTCCCTGGACTGGATACAGGAAAAGAAACAAACCAGAAGCCCTCATTGTGATTGCTGTGCCTATCAGGAAAGATTTGACAAAACTCGGTTCTTTGTGCTGGAAAACTGCGAAAGGTTGATAAGTAACCAAATAGAGTTTGTTATTTTTACAAAGTGTTTGATAGTGGGCACCTAGCAAATGTGTTCCCATTATGTCAAACAGTCCAAAACTAGGGATGTAGATACACAAATGGTGATCACTCACAAAGTCTGAGTTGTTATGGCAACATGCTCTTTTCGATGCATGTTGTAGACTGGGACTATGAATAGTGATGGTAAAGACTCCAATATTCATTCCATCACATGGGAAGACCGGGAATCTCTCCCTCTCTTCAATTGAATGGAACTGAATTGGATTAGCCTTTTTGTCACATGTACTCAAATGAGTACAGGACTACAGTGAAAAGTTTACAAGTCACCACTTGCGGCACCATCTCATGTACAAGGTACCTTGGTACAGATTCTTCAGTACAAGTTCTTAAGGAAAAGAGCACAAAGATAAAGTAATAAAAAGCCCAACATTATAGATTTTTGGAGTAAATTAGAAAAATAAATTAAAACATTTGCTCTTACCACCTGGCATGTTTTTGGTTGGATTTGGATTTGACAGTCAACCTGTTTGCCTGCGCACGAATACACCTTCCTCGGTCATTAAGCCCTGGAGTGAAACTCAAAGCCAGAACTTCTGACTTTTGGGCAGGGATGCCTCCCAATGAGCGACAGAATCTCCTCCAAAATATATAATCACTAATAAAACCAAATGGAGAATTTAGAATAAAAGATAAAACGTTGTGGAGCTGGATGAACACAGCAGGCCAAGCAGCATCAGAGGAGCAGGAAAGCTTGACGTTTCGGGCCTAGACCCTTCATCAGAAATGGGGGAGGGGAAGGGGGTTCTGAAATAAATAGGGAAAGAGGGGGAGGCGGATAGAAAATGGATAGAAGAGATTATGAGAGAGTTGCAGTGGGAGAGAGATCCCTTGAAGTTTGTCAGGAGGGAGGAGGGTAGCTTCTTCAGCGTAGGCATCCTTAGAAGAGGCTTCACAGTGGGGTTAAAATTGTATCAGAGATAATAGGTACTGCAGATGCTGGAGAATCCGAGATAACAAGGTGTGGAGTTGGATGAACACAGCAGGCCAAGCAGCATCAGAGGAGCAGGAAGGCTGACGTTTCGGGTAGGGACCCTTCTTCAGAAATGGGGGAGGGGAAGGGGATTCTGAAATAAATAGGGAGAGAGGGGGAGGCGGATAGAAGATGGATAATAGGTTGGGGATAGGTCAGTCCAGGGAGGACAGACAGGTCAAGGACAGGTCAAGTCCTCCCTGGACTGACCTATCCCCCACCTAAATCCCCACCTACGTTCACCTTCACTGGCTCTAACCCCGCCTCTTTGACCTGTCTGTCTCCTCTCAACCTATCTTCTCCTTTATCTATCTTCTATCCACCTCCCCCTCTCTCCCTATTTATTTCAGAATCGCCTTCCCCTCTCCCATTTCTGATGAGGGGTCCCGACCCGAAACGTCAGCTTTCCTGCTCCTCTGATGCTGCTCGGCCTGCTGCGTTCATCCAGCTCCACAACGTTTTATCTCAGATTCTCCAGCATCAGCAGTTCCTACTATCTCTGGAGAATTTAGAAGGAATTTCTTGACCCAGGCAGAGGTTAGAATGTGGAGCTCACTACAACAGAGAGAAATTAAGGGGAAAGGAATTGTTGCATTTAAGGCAAAGTGCATAAACACAAGAAAGGGCTGAAATGGAAGAATATGCTGACATTAGTCATGAAAAGACTTGTATAAAGCATGATTATTAGCTTAGGCCAAATGGTGCTATATGTTCTATACAATTCCAGTAAGGTACATGCTCCTGGGAGGATATATTTGTGGAAATTGGGTGCAGGTAGGAGGTGGTTGTGAGAATCTTTATGGTCAAATAAAGACTCACATAAATGATACTCATTTGGTACCTATTAACCCATCAATCTCAAAACACTTCTGGGTGGAAAAAGAGCAAAAACTCCTGGGAAAATGGAGAGGAAGAAATCGATCAGTACAGCTTACGAATAAGCAGGTAAAAGATGGAGAGAGTTGAGTTTTTTGTGATTGAAATGACCTGACACAAGGAAAAGGGGAAAGACAGCAAATACCAACAAAAGTGCAGAAGTCATATTGGCTTTAAAAGTAACATGAATGATCCAAATCTACTGTAGAATACTTTAAATCAAAATGTAACATCACTATTCTCAGAGTTAAAATGCTTTCTGCAGGAACTTCAGCAAAAATCTGGAAAATTACACAATTACATTGAGTGGAGATCGATCATTTGATTCAGCTAGTCTATATCCACATCTACAGTCCTTTAGTCATCTCCCATTCCTCTTCACTAAACCCCATCAGGATAAATTTCTACCCAGATTTCCCCCATGTACCCCAGGTAGCTTCACCTTGAATACGTTTTAGACCAAACTTAGGTTCTTAAAATATTATTTTTGACATGTTTCACCTACTTGGAAGTACAGAGAATGTCCACTTTAGACATTTCTATTTAAACTGAAACTTCCTGTAATCTTTTCAGGTTTCATCAACTCTAATTCAAAGAAGCAGGTTTTACTGCACCAGTATCATATTTCCATTCCATGCATCAAAAAATAGCCCCTTTATTTAAGAGGAAGGTGATATCAGTGCTTTTTTTTAATGTGCAGCAGTCGGAATCGAATTGAAACTTCCCAGGTTCTGTACTAGGAAGGTTGTAAAGAAACAACTGTTCTTTCTTCAGTGTTCAGACCAATCCACAGGTGCTTTAACTGAATGGAACCTTCGTACCCTCTCACAGAAGATATTTTCACCCATTTTGCACATGATAAATAATTCGACACAGGAGACATAACACAAGCCATAGGTGGTTGTGAGAGGACAGTGATATTTTTCTGACTCTCCTTCTCAGGGAGGCAATGACCCAGCGGTATTATTGCTGGACTGTTAATTCAGAAACCCAGGTAATGTTCTGGATACCTGGGTTCAAATTCTGCTACAGCAGATGGTGGAATTTGAATTTAATAAAGGATCTGGTATTACAGATCCATGTTGTTATTGAGGAAAAACCCACCTGGTTCACTGATATCCTTTAAGGAAGGAAACTGCCATCCTTACCTGGTCTGGCCGACATGTGCCTGCAGACCCATAGCAATGTGGTTGACTCTTAACCACAATAAATGCTGGCCTAGCCAATGATGTCCTCACTTCATGAAAGAATTAAAAAAGCATGGTGTTTTTGATTTAAGTAAACAACCAGCTTCACTCAATCAGCTCAAATTAGATACTGGTTGTGCTAGTGCCCTTCACTCAGCTCACTCATACCGTGTAAAATTAGTTTAAATTAAATGATTTGTAGATAATGCAGTGCTCATGCCAACTCTCTGTTAGAGTAACCAACTGGAAGCTCCTTCACTTCTGAGACAAGTCCGTCTAAAAATGCACCTACTGCTAGTTAAAAATAATGTTAAAAAATAATGCCAGTGAGTATAGAATGTGATAGAGAAAGATGCTATGCTGGATAAAAGATCCTGAGATTTTTTCAAGATGCATTGTCTTGTGTTAAATCACTTCTAAAGTAAACTTTGAGATATTAATAGAGTAAAAGGAGTCATTTTACGGTGAAGAGTATTGTTATCAGTGGCTCTTCACCACAGTGCAAATCTTGAAAACTACCTGACAGCATCTGCTGACTTCAAGAATAACAATTGTTCCTGAGATATCCTAACAGTTAACAAGGGGATAGCAAGAACTGCAGATGCTGGAGTCAGAGATAACACAGTGTGGAGCTGGAAGAACACAGCCGGCTAGGCATCATCAGAAGAGTGGGAAAGCTGACATTTCAGGTCTGGACTCTGAAGAAGGGTCCACACCCGAAATGTCAACTTTCCTGCTACCCTGATGCTGCCTGGCTAGCTGTGTTCTTCCAGCTCCATGCTGTGTTATTTCTAACAGTTAACAACATTGTTTTCTTATAGAACAAGAAGCTAGAATCATAGAATATAACAGTGTAGGAAACCAGTTCGCCCAAAGACTATTTTTTTCAAACAAACACTTTTTAATGCCTTATTTTTTAAAAATGTTAATTCCCTTACAAATTTTTATTCTCACACCATTAATTTTCCTGTCTTCTGTGGAAGAAATAATTTTCTCTTTACTTCTCCCTTTGTTATGCAAATGATGATCTTCAATTTAAAAAAAAACTCCAGTTGCAAAATCACAAGCCAGTGAAATTGGATCTTATTCACTTTGCTGATAAAATTCTCACATTGCTCCTTCTCCATGTTCTCTGCTCTAATGAGAATTAGCTCAAGCCTCGATAGTCTTCATCTCTGTCTTCACTTTTGTGCAGGCTTTTTGCACCTTCAACATCCTTTCTGCATGCAACAAAAACAGAAATTGAAATTTCTGTGGAGAGAAATCAGAGTTAACATTTCGTCTCGAGTGACCACTTCCTCTGAACCTCAGAACTGATTTCTCTTCACAGATGCTGCCAAACCTGCTGAGCTTTCCCAGCAAATTCTGTTTTTGTTTCTGATTCACAACGTCTGCAGTTCTTTCAGTTTTTATTTAATCCTTTCTGTATGAGCGTGCCCAAAAGCAGACACGATATTCTAAACAGCAGTCAGACCAGTAATTCATGTCCTAATTCTGCAAAGCTTTAAGAGAGACAGCGAAGGATAAAATTGAGGACCCATGGATAAATAAATTAGGGAATAGGCCAAACAGACTCAGGGTTTATTAAAATGTAGTAAAGGTTCTGTAATGTACACAATACTGAGATTGATACAGTGCAGGCTAAGATGATATGGCAGCAGCAATGAAAGAAGATGACTACTTGTGAACTTCTGGGTGCAGGGAATGTTTTTATACATCTTCATGGGTTGTGGGCTTCTCTGGCAAACCAACATTTGTAGTCTAACCCCCACTGCCTTTGAGATCGAGGAGGAATTCTCTTGCATTGCTGCAGTCCATCTGGTGGAAACAGACCTATCGTGTTATGTGAATTGTAGGCTTTTGACCCTTTGGACGCAGGCATAGGTGGATGGGTTAGTAAGTTTGCAGATGACACTAAAGTCGGTGGAGTGGTGGACAGAGTGGAAGAATGTTGCAGGTTGCAGGGAGACTTGGATAAACTGCAGAATTGGGCTGAAAGGTGGCAAATGGAGTTCAATGCAGATAAATGTGAGGTGATGCACTTTGGGAAGAATAATAGGAAGGCAGAATACTGGGTCAGTGGAAAGATTCTTGGTAGTGTGGATGTGCAGACGGATTTTGGTGTCCAGGTACATAGATCCCTGAAAGTTGCCACCCAGGTTGATAGTCCTGTTAAGAAGGCATACGGTGTGTTAGGTTTCACTGGTAGAGGGATTGAGTTCCAGAGCCGTGATGGCATGCTGCAACTGTACAAAACGCTAGTGTGGCCTCACTTGGAATATTGCGTACAGTTCTGGTCGCCCCATTACAGGAAGGATGTGGAAGCATTGGAAAAGGTGCAGAGGAGATTTACCAGGATGTTGCCTGGTCTGGAGCGAAGGTCTTATGAGGAAAGACTGAGGGACTTGGGTCTGTTCTCATTGGAGAGAAGAAGGCTAAGAGGGGATTTAATAGAGACCTACAAAATGATCAGAGGATTAGATAGGGTGGACAGTGAGAGTCTTTTTCCTAGGATGATGATGTCGGATGTACGAGGGGGCATAGCTGCAAACTTAGGGGTGACAGATTTAAGACAGATGTCAGAGGCAGGTTCTTTACTCAGAGAGTGGTAAGGGCGTGGAATGCCCTGCCTGCCAATGTAGTTAACTCAGCCACATTAGGGGCTTTTAAACAGTCCTTGGATAAGCATATGGATGATAATGGGATAGTGTAGGGGGATGGGCTTAGATTAGTTCACAGGTCGGCGCAACATCGAGGGCCGAAGGGCCTGTTCTGCGCTGTATTGTTCTATGTTCCATGTTCTATGATAAAGTTTTAAGTTGACACGATGTGTGACTTGAGGAGAAAGTTGCAGGCTGGGGTTGTTCCCATGTATCTCCTGTCATTGCCCTTCTGGGAGCTAGAGGATGCATGTTTGGAAGGTGATGTCAAAGGAGCTTTAGTGCGTTACTGCAGTACATTTTGCAGATGGTATACACTGCTATCAATTTTCATTTGTAACGAGGGAATTGATTGTTTATGGTCATGAAAGGGTTAAGAAAGTTGGAGAGAGATAGAGTCACCAAGGGGCAGGACAAGGAATGAAAGGACACCCAGGAATAATCATTACGCAGCGGGTAACCACACTGTACTCCACCAGGGAAGATCTCATTTTCAATTGCTGAACTGAACTGGAGCTAATGGATCTCAGATCTCTGTAGAGAAAGGAGAGTTGTATGCAGGATAATGTCTGGTTTGATGTACAGGAAACAAATGACCTAAGGTCGCCAATCATGATTGCCATTTTAAGAGTTGATCAACAAAGTTTTTTTTAAAAAAAGGAGAGTATTAGTTATAGGACTATGTAAAAACAATAGTTGTGAGAAGATGAAACAGCATTTTCAAAACATAATAACATCAACAAGGTGGTCACCAAAATTGTCTGTAAGCCCCTCAGAAAACTGTAACAACTGCATAGCAACGAGTAAGAGAAAAAAATCAGATTAAACTCCAACAATTTCCAGACTGTTTGAATGATAAATGGCATTATTCACTGTTTATTTCTAATAGGATGGGGACTGAGCTATGACACAAAAGTGGAAAAATCACAAGACCTGTTGTAAGACCTTTCCTAGAATTTAATGAGACTCTGCAAATTATTAATTCCCGCACAATTACTTTAAGGCTGCAGCAAAATGGAAACAGTTAGAATGATGAGGCCTAGGCTGCAAAAATTCCTCTTCTTGGTCAGAGTTTAGTACAAGCGTTCAGTGTTCCATTCGGCAATATCACATGGAAGACAATCAAATACATATGGAGACTATTCTAAAATGCTTCACCCTCACTGGGACATCTAGCCTAAAGCAATAACTTCAGTCAATGCCAATTAACCTCTAATCTTGAATGATTAATTCCCCACCAAAAGTGTCTATTTCAGTTCATTGACCATGTTCAGCTCACAGATACCCCTATCTATGGTTTATACACTTGCACATTAAACGTTTACCACAGATTACATTCACACATGTACAAAATACCTTCACACTTTCAGAACCTGTCAATCCAATTTCACAGTTTGAACAGAGTCTGTTTTTTCCAGGTGTTCGCCCAAACAAATATAAGGCTGACATTGGTTCCAAGTCATTCAGCCTTCGCCACTGAAAATGAATCTTTTCATGATATGCACCTTTGCATCGCACCAACGAATTCATCACCAAGTTTGTATCGTGTTCCAAGCAAAGTTTAAGGAAGAATGGTTTAAATGATTTCCAGTTTTAACTGTCGATTTCAAATTGTATTTGTGAAGCTTAAAATGGAATGCAAGAAATGAATGTTGGAGAAATATAACAGATATCTGAAAATCTAGCATCAAGATTATAATGGCTCTTTATCTGAACTACGTACACTATTGTCTGAAGATAAATATTTGATAACTAATTTGTATTTGAATCGTTGCTTGTACGGTGCGAATTTACATCCTATTCATACAAAATATGACTTATGAAACAAGTTATTATTGCTTTTGAGATAGAGTTCAGACAAGATTTATCAGGATGTTGCCAGGAATGAAGGGTTTGAGACAAAGAAACAGACTGGAAAGGCTGGAACTTTTTCATTGGAGTTTAGGGGGTTGTCCGCTGACCTTATAGAGGTTTATAAATTATCAGGCAAATAGATAAGGTGAATGACAAGGGACTTTTCCCTAGGGCAGGGGAATTCAAAATTAGGGGGTATATTTATAAGGTGGGAGGGGAAAGATTTAAGAAGGACAATAGGGGCACTTTGTTTACACAGAGAGCAGTTCGTGTGTGGAATGAACTGCCAGGGAAAGTGGTGGATGTACACACAGTTATAATGTTTAAAAGACATTTGGATAAGTTCATGAATAGGAAAGGTTTGGAGGTAACGAGGTGTGGAGCTGGATGAACACAGCAGGCCAAGCAGCATCATAGGAGCAGGAAAGCTTGACGTTTCGGGCCTAGACCCTTCATCAGAGGGATGTGGGCAGTTTAGTTTGGGAACATTGTTGTCATGGATTGGCTGGACTGAAGGGTCTGTTTCCAAGCTGTATGACTATGACTAGTAACATTAGTCAAATTCCCAGAGAACCGTAGGGCTATTGTCTCATTAGAGAAATGACTGGTGGTAAGTTTAACCTGACGATCACCAAACTTCAGGTGAGTGGCAAGATCAAGGCAGTAGGATCTTCATGTTGGCCTCCGCTGGTGTGGGAATTAAATCTATGCTGCTGGTGTCACCCTGTATCACAAACCAGCCATCCAGCCAACTGAGCTAACTGAGCTACCTTGTTCTTGATATAGAAATGATACCAAAACATTTTTTTGCCTGCCCAGAGTCCCCCTAAAAAAAATGTGCACTATCTTCATTAATCACTTGAGTCAATGTGATGATGATACTCCCAACAGTGTAAGGTAGAGAGGGGAAGGATTTTAACAGAGTTAACATTAAGAAAGGGCAATTTATATCCAAATGCAAATGAGCTTTGCAGAATATTGCTACTGGTCATTATCCATGGTTAAGTTCATGGGGCTTGGCTCATCTTTATCCCATTCCCTCACAAATAGATATTTCTACTCCATTTCCTAACAATCTAGTGTTGATCTGTAACTAAGCCCTGACAAAATAAAAATCATCATTGCTCACGCTAGGCCAATTTGAATTCAAGATTTTCCATATTTATATGCAATCTTATAAGGGGCTTCAAATAATATCAATTTTATTCCATTAGAATTTCCAACCTGAAGTGAATGTAGGTATTATGTTCAGTTAAATTCCTGAAGTTATTCATCGATAACAACTCTTAGCTCTGAGGAATGGATTCAGGTCCCAAACCAGAGAAGTGAGCATGTAATCCAGGACCGAAAACAGAAGTTGCTGGAAAAGCTCAGCAGGTCTGGCAGCATCCAAGAAGGAAAAAACAGAGTTAGCGTTTCGGGTCCGGTGACCCTTCTTCAGAACAGCATCCGCAGTTCTTTTGGTTTTTATGTAATCCTGGACAATGTGTGCTAACCGAATGCATATTGCAGAAGTTGTCACCTTTAGAAAGGATCTGAAATTGAGGCCGTGAGTGAGGTAAAAGTTTCGAAGGTGCTCAGAGGAGGACAAGGGAACATTCTTGGTCTTGTGGCCAATATCTGCACATAACCAATGGCAGTAAATAATCCTTTTTTGATTATGGAACTTTATGTGCACACTGTCCATCACATTTCTTTACATGAGACAGTGACTATACTTCAAGAGTACTTCATTAGCTCTGAAGTGTTTTGAACTATCATGAGACACTGATTCAAGTTCTTTCTCCTTTATATGCTACTCATTTGCATCTGACATTAGACAGTGTTTTTATCAGTCATTTGAATACTAAAAATGGCAACCATGTTGCAGAAATACATTTAATATTCTACAGGAACAGGCTCACTGTCTGAAAGAAATACCTTGAAAACCATGGCTAGGCAGATTAAGGTCTTATTAGAATCAGGAAACAAAAAATTTGCTTCATGTCTAAAATCTAGACAAATTCAAGAAGGATTAAATTCTTTTTTGCCAAATTTACATTGTTTGCAAAGTATTTTTCTTGACTTTGATCTATTGCCTTAAATCCCGACAGATGTTTTCCATCGAATTTTTGATTTGATTTAATTTATTATTGCCACATGTACCAAGCTACATGTACTGTTTTGCATGCTGGATGGCAGGCCAAACTATACAAAACGCATCAGAGTAATAAAACAGAATGCAGAATATAGGGATATAGCTGCAGAGAAGGTGCAGAGAGAGCAATCAGCATTAAAATTTGGGAAGTCCATTCAAAAGTCTGAGAACAAATGAAACCATTTCCAATGCATAAGTATCAAATAGAAGTCTTCCAATGATTTGTGTACTGCCTCACTGAATATAAGCACGTAACAGTTCCTCCGTTATCAACATATCTATTACCTTTCTTTCAAAGATCTGCTGCAGACTTCAACTTAGTTCATTTACAGCATTCAAAAGAAGGTCACTGAACACAGAATGTTAACTATTTTTTTCTCTTTCCTCAGATGCTGCCAGACCTGCTACTCCAGCAACTTCTGTTTTTGTTTGTTTCAGATCTCCAGCATCCTTGGCTGTTTGTTTCATTTACAAACATAGGAGTACAGATACATTTAAGATTGACAATATCAAATAGAAATGACTCAACAACAGCTTGCAATTTTAGGGGACCTTTAGAGCAATGAAGAATCCTGCACCCTGATATAAACATTAAAGAACAAAATTTGACACTAATTCACATCAAGATGATCAGAGGATTAGATAGGGTGGACAGTGAGAGCCTTTTTCCTCGGATGGTGACGGCTAGCAAGAGGGGACGTAGCTTTAAATTGGGGGGTGAAAGATATAGGACAGATATCAAAGGTAGATTCTTTACTCAGAGAGTAGTCAGGGCATGGAATGCCTTGCCTGCAGCAGTTGTAGACTCATCAATTTTAAGAGCATTTAAATGGTCGTTGGATAAACATATGGATGATAACGGAATAGTGTAGATTAGATGGGCTTCAGATTGGTTTCACAGGTCGACGCAACATCGAGGGCTGAAGGGCCTGTACTGCGCTGTAATGTTCTATGTTCTATGTTCTACATTAAGAGACATTAGGGGTGGGTGAGAAGGAGCTTGGTCAAAGATGTTCCTTTTCAGGAGTATCATGATTGAGGTTAGAGAGACAGAGAGATGGAAAAGTTTCGTGTAGGAAGTGTGGAACTTCTAATCAAACCCACAGCCACAAATAGAAGAGAAATTTTAATTAGGCCTGCTTACAAATTAGATGAGTGTGAAATTAACAGCCTTTGCATGGGAGGTGCTGATGTCATTTTTTTTCGGTTCACAGTGTCTGTCTGCCAATGGTCGCCAGCAACCTTCGTCAGAAATTTCTATAACCTACAGGAATGTGAAACTAGCAACGCTGGATTGGCAGCCTGTTCTAGATCAACACAACTGAAGGAGAAATAGACAAACTGCAAAACAAGCAACTTATCCAATTTAGAGATAACACAGTGTGGAGCTGGATGAACGCAGCAGGCCAGGCAGCATCAGAAGAGCAGGAAAGTTGACATTTTGGGTCAGGACTCTTCTTCAGAATTTTTCAGATTTCTGAAGAAGGGTCCCGACCCGAAACGTCAGCTTTCCTGCTCCTCTGATGCTGCCTGGCCTGCTGTGTTCATCCAGCTCCACACTGTGTTATCTCTGACTCCAGGATCAGCAGTTCTTACTATCTCTGAGTGAGTTATAACCTATCCAATTTCACTAGCTTCAAAAATATGAAGTTAAAGAGAGTCAATCTCCCTTTTAATAACAACAAGGGGTTTCAGTTTGTTTCCAAAATCAGAGTAATGGTTTAGCAAGAAGGCATGCTAAGGGCCCAGTCAGATTTTATTTTACAGCCATAACCATTATAAGGGCAACTCAGTAAGCTTTACAATAGCTGCCTTGATGAAGAAGTGCACATTTGTAGAAGATGATAAGCTGGCATAAGACAATAAACAAGTTCAGAAAAACAGTTTTAAAAAATAATCTGCAGACACTCACACAAATAGAACTGCCTAATATTTATATACTTTAATGGTTTGATTTAATCTCATTCAGAAGCATTATATCTGAAACAAGCAAACGAAGGTTAGTCACCACTATCGTCCAGTTCTGGTATCAACTCCTCTACTGTGCTAAATTTAAAATCCAGCCTGTTAAAAGTTTCCAGATCTAGAAGAAACTAGTGAGGTGCATGTACCACCTGTCAAGCAGGAATAATTAGTTTTTAATCATGCCGTGCTTCCTTTTGCTACAAGTGGAGTGATATTTTACGTCTTCCAATAAAAAAGTCAGCAAGCTACTTTTCATCTGAGATGTTAAAACCAGCTTCTTATCATTCACCTTGTTAGTTCAATTCAATATAAGTGACCCTCAAACAAATATACAGTGCAGCAGTGATTGTCATACATAAGACCTTAATGTGTAGGTGTAGGCTATTCAGCCCATCGAATCTGCACCGCCATTCAATGAGATCATGGCTGATCTGACAATCCTCAATACCATTTTCCTGTTTTTTTTTCTCTATAAACCTCGATTCCCTTGCTGATTAAGATCTGTTTATCTTAGCCTCGAACACACTTAATGACCCAGCCTCAACAGCCCATTGCAGTAAAAAAAGATCCACTGATTCACTACCTTCTGAGAGAAGAAGTTCGCCCTCACCTCTGTTTTGTTTGTATGAGTCATTATTCTGAGATGATGCCCCCTGGTCCTAGGCTCTCCCATAAGGGCATACAACTTTTCCACATTTACCCTGTCAAGCCCCCTAATAATCTTGTATGTTTCAATAAGACTTTCTTTCATTCTTCTAAATTCTGATAAGTACAAGCTTAACCTACTCAACTTCTTCTCAAAAGACAGTCCCACTATACCTGGTATCAGCCTAGTGAACCTTCCCCAGACGGCTCCAATGGCAATATATCTTTCTTCATATTACAGGCCCAAAACTATTCACGGTATTCCAGCTGTGACCTGGTTAGCACCTTGTATTGGTTCAGCAAAACCTGCCTACTTTTATACTCCATTCCCTTTGAAATAAAGACCAGCAGCCCATTTGCCTTCTTCATAACCCACTGAACTTGGATGCTAGCTTTTTCTGATTCATGGACGAGGGCTTCCAGAGCCTGCTGCAGTCTTTCTTCATTAAAATAATATTCAGCCCCTCTATTCTCCCTCCCATGGATGTAAAAAATGAAGTATTCCTCGCATTCAGTCTTGTGTGATAATGAAAGTTAAAATTCATTTAATTAATGTCTTAATTTATATATAATCTTTAATCCGGATCTGAACTTGAGACTGATCAAGTTTTTTTTATATATTTCAGTAAGGAGTTAATAGGACAGAATATTCGATATTTTTTGCAAGTCCAGTTTTTATCGCTGTTGGTGTTTGAGGTCAGTGGGAGAGGGGGCAGAGAGAAAAAAATAAGTGAGGGTGCATTCCTTTCTGGAAGATTTTTTGTTTGTTTGTGTGTGCAATCCATCTCCCTTAATATGCAACGCGAAAAATAAACCTTTTGTGCTTCTGTGTACGCATGCATTGCACTAAAATCTTCACTCTGTTCGAACAAAGCAACAAGCCATCCCGTTATCTCACAAGAACAAGTTGTTAATGTTTCATCTTCTGCTCAAAACTAAGAAGCGATGCAAGTTTTATTTTGGTGCTTTTTAGCTGGTTAGATCCTATGATTGTATTTGGCCAAAGGAAAGCAATATGCAATTCAGATAAAGAACAAAAACTACGTATAAGAGATAAAAGGTACTGCAGATGCTGGAGAATCCGAGATAACAAGCATGGGGCTGGATGAACACAGCAGGTCAAGCAGCATCATAGGAGCAGGAAAACTTGACGTTTCGGGCCTAAACCCTTCATCATTTCTGATGAAGGGTTT
>JAHRHZ010000139.1:1981306-1999877 GCA_024137785.1 Ginglymostoma cirratum
GCTTTCCTGCTCCTATGATGCTGCTTGGCCTGCTGTGTTCATCCAGCTCCACACCTTGTTATCTTGGAAGGGAGGGCTGATGACAATGGTTTCCTACTGGAGTAGCAAGAAAATAGATTTTCCTGCAAAGAACGTTATAACTGGGCATCTCAAATCAATCAGCAGCAAATATTAGATCTCCTGTAACATTTGGGTAACCTAAAATGCATCAATGGTAATACAGGTATGTTTTGCTTGAATGGAAATAAGGAATCTGTAATGAACTGGACCATAGTTCAGTGCAGTCAGTTCAAGAGGACATTGGCAGGTTTGAATCCTACATCATTTATGGGCTGATTACAATCCCAGTATTTCAGGACACTGCCCCACAGAGATCAGTAACTTTTGAAAATAGATGTCAATATCCAGTGACCAACGTAAACTTGACATCTTGTCATGCAGTTCATTTTAAGAGATTTGCTACTGCAAGAAAACTGAAAGTCAACTCAACATTACCCAATAGGAAACTAACGTGAAAATACAGTGAAGATCAGCCTTATTTCTACCTTGACTGACAGCCCTGTGCTGTATACAAACTTTATAGTACACTTTCCACAGAAGTTCAGTCATTATAGTAAGCAGCCTAAGGTTGCTTGCAATTTCATGACATGCACTCTCCCTCTTTCACTGATCCATGAAGTTCTGAATGCCTTCCCCCTCAGACCTTGGAGAATTTCCAAACCAACTTTCAAGACTAAGTTAATTCTCCTCACAGTATCACCAGACTAAATCTTTCAGTGAATTTATGACTGAGGGTTCCTTCAACCAGTCGACATCTTTTTCCCAGCATTGTACTTTAATCTCTTTCTGTAGACTACAACAAATGCTAATCTCAGTATCTCTTTCTATCTCCGTTCAAAGTGTTCTGAGTCAGAAAGCCTGCAAACATCAAGAACATGTGCCACTGGGATAACAAGGTGTGGGGCTAGATGAACACAGCAGGCCAAGCAGCATCATAGGAGCAGGAAAGCTTGACGTTTCGGGCCTAGACCCTTCATCAGAAAGCTTGACGTTTCGGGCCTAGACCCAGCCTCGGCAGTACCTTTTATCTCTGATACAATTTTAACCCCACTGCAAAGCCTCTTCTAAGGATGCCTACCCTGAAGAAGTTACCCTCCTCCCTCTCTCCAGCATCTGCAGTACCTTTTATCTCCTAACATGTGCCACTGGCTTTGTTTTAAGTTGTTAAAATTGAATCATGGAATTGTAGAAACATAGAAGATAGGAGCAGGAGGAGGCCATTCAGCCCTTCGAGCCTGCTCCGCCATTCTTCACGATCATGGCTGATTGTCCAACTCAACAGCTTACTCCTGCCTCTAGTAGCCTCTTGAAAACATTCAGCGTTTTGGCATCAACTACTTCCTGTGATAATGAATTCCACAGGCTCACCACTATTTGGGTGAAGAAATGTCTCCTCATCTCAGTTCTAAATCTTCCACCGCAAATCCTAGACTGTCACCCCTGGATCTGGGCATAGCCACCATCAGGAACATCCTCTCTGCGGCCACCTTGTCTAGTCCTGTTAGGATTTTATAAGTCTCTATGAGATCTCCTCCTATTCATCTGAACTCCAGCGAAAAGAATCCTAACCCAGTCAATCTCTCCTCATACGTCAGACCCACCAGCCTCAGAATCAGCCTGGTGAACCTCTCAAGAGCAAGAGCATCCTTCCTCAGAAAAGGAGACCAAAACTGCACACGATATTCCAGGTGTGGTCTCACTAAGGCCCTGTATATTTGCAACAACACACCCCTGCTCCTGTACTTGAAACGTCTCTCAATGAAGGCCAACATACCATTTGCTTTCTTTACCACCTGCTGCACCTGCATGCTTACCTTCAGTGACCAGTGCACAAGGACACCCAGGTCCCACTGCACACTTCCCTCTCCCAATTTACAGCTATTCAGGTAGTAATCTGCCTTCTTGCTTATGCTTCCAAAGTGAATAACCTCACATTTATCCAAATGATACTGCATCTGCCATTGATTTGCCCACTCACTCAGCCTGTTGAGGTCATGCTGAAGGATCTCTGCATCTTCATCACAGTTCACCCTCCCACCCAATGTTGTATCATCTGCAAACTTGGAGATGTTACGTTTTGTTTTATCATCCAAATCATTAATATATATTGTGAATAGCTGGGGTCCCGGCACCAGTCCCTGTGGCACCCCACTAGTTACCGCCTGCCAATCTGAAAAGGATCCATTAATTCTTACTCTTTCTTTCCTCTCTACCAACCAGTTTTCTATCCATCTCAGCACACTTCCCCCAATCCCATTCACTTTAATCTTGCACATCAATCTCTTATGCAGGACTTTGTCAAATGCTTTTTGAAAGTCCAAATATACCAAGTTGTCATTGTCACATTGTCAACTCTACTAGTCGCATCTTCATAGAATTCTAACAGATTTGGCAAGCATGATTTCCCCTTCATAAATCCATGCTGACTCTGTCTGATCCTCCCACTGCTTTCTAAATCTCCGCTGTATAGTCCTTGATAACAGATTTGAGAATTTTCCCCACTACCAATGTTTGGCTTACTGCTCTATAATTCCCTGTTTGCTATTTACCTCCCTTTTTGAATATTGGAGTGACATTAGCCAACCTCCAATCTGCAGGACTGTTCCAGAGTCTATAGTATCCTGGAAGATGACCACCACTATTTCTGGAGCCACTTCCTTAAGTACTCTGGGATGTAGATTATCAGGCACTGGGGATTTATCCGCCTTCAATCCCATCAATTTTCCCAGCACCATTTCTCTACTAATGTTGATCTCCCTCAATTCTTCCCTCTCACTAAATCTTGCATTCTCCAACATTTCTGGTATCTGATTTGTGTCCTCTTCTGTGGGGACAGCACCAAAATCTGTATTCAGTTGCTCAGCAGTTTCTTTGTCCCCTATTATACATTCCCCTGTTTCTGTCTGTCGGGGACCTACATTTGTCTTCACCAATCTCTTTCTCTTCACGTTTAATTCTTACAGTGTGGAGATAAGCCTTTCAGCCCATCAAGTCCACACCAACCCTCCAAAGAGTATTCCACCTGACTGATTGCCCTAGTCCTGGGGAGTGTTGTCGAAGAGAGACCTTAGGGTGCAAGTTCATAGTTCGTTGAAAATGGAATTGCAGGTGGACACAGTAGTGAAGAAGGCGTCTGGTACATAGAAACATAGAAAAATGTACACTTGTCTTTATGAGTCAGTTCATTGAGTACAGGAGTTGGGAGGTCATGTTGTGACTGTATAGGACATGGGTTAGGCCACTTTTGGAATACTGCATTCTGTTCTGGTCTCCCTGTTATAAGAAAGTTGTTGTAAAACTTGAAAGGGTTCAGAAAAGATTCATAAGGATGTTGCCAGGGTCAGAGGGTTGGAGCTATAGGGAGAGGCTGAATAGACCGGGGCTATTTTCCCTGGAGCATCAGTGGCAGAGGGGTGACTTTTTAGAGATTTATAAAATCATGAGGGGCATGGATAGGGTGAATAGTCAGGGTCTTTCCCTGGGTTGGAGAGTCTAAAACTAAAGGGTATAGGTTTAACATGAGAGAGGAAAGGTTTAAAAGAGATGTGAGGGGCAGCTTTTTCACACAGAGGACGGTGCGTGTATGGAATGAGCTGCCAGAGAAAATGGTGGAGGTGGGTATAATTACAGCATTTAAAAGCATCTGGATGGGTATATGAATAGGAAGGATTTAGAGGGATATAGGATTAGATTAATTTAGGATATATGGTCGGCACGGATGAGTTGGACCGAAGGGTCTGTTTCATAAAACATAGAACATAGAATATAGAACAATACAGCGCAGAACAGGCCCTTCGGCCCTCGATGTTGCGCCGACCTGTGAACTAATCTAAACACATCCCCCTACACTATCCCATCATCATCCATATGCTTATCCAAGGACTGTTTAAATGCCCCTAATGTGGCTGAGTTAACTACATTGGCAGGCAGGGCATTCCGCGCCCTTACCACTCTCGGAGTAAAGAACCTGCCTCTGACATCTGTCTTAAATCTGTCACCCCTCAATTTGCAGCTATACCCCCTCGTACTAGCCGACGTCATCATCCTAGGAAAAAGACTCTCACTGTCCACCCTATCTAATCCTCTGATCATTTTGTAGGTCTCTATTAAATCCCCTCTTAGCCTTCTTCTCTCCAATGAGAACAGACCCAAGTCCCTCAGTCTTTCCTCATAAGACCTTCACTCCAAACCAGGCAACATCCTGGTAAATCTCCTCTGCACCTTTTCCAATGCTTCCACATCCTTCCTGTAATGGGGCGACCAGAACTGTACACAATATTCCAAGTGAGGCCGCACTAGCTGTATATCTCTATGATTCCACCCCGTCCCTGTAATCCTGTAATCCACTTAACGTGTACATCCCCAGATACTATAGGTAATTTAGCACAGGTAATCAACCTAACCTGCACATCTTTGGGCTGAGGGAGGAAACTGGAGCACCTGGAGCACACACATACAGACACGGGGAGAATGTGCAAACTCCACACAGACAGACAGCCAAGGGTGGAATTGAACCCAGGTCGCTGGTGCTGTGAGGCAGCAGTGCTAACCACTGAGCCACCATGCTGCCCAACTTAGCATGGGAATATCCTATAAGCATAAAAATAAAAATAAAATTTTGGGGACAAATTTCAGGTCCAGCTGCATCAGTGTAGAGAGAAACAGAGTTATCATTTTGAATCTATCATGACTCTTCTTCAGATGCCAAGCAGAGCTCTCAGCAGATCCTGTAATTTGATTCACTCCCATCTTACCCTTAAAGAGATAACCCAAAACATAACTATCTTAGAAAACCTCACACTCACTGACAACTTTTCCACACCACTTAAGATTTATTGGAATCTTCAGCTAGATTCATAATCTCACAAACAAAGAATGAAATCTTCCCAGATTGGAGAAATGCAGAATAGTTGAAGTCCTACATGTTATTTTTAATAATTTTCAAGTGGACAAGTTCCAAAATATTTTGTCATTGACCATTAATATTCAATTAAACTGACACAATATCTACAAGTGGACAAAACCCCTTCAAACTGGGCCAGTTTTTAATTGGAGTTACCTGGGCATTGACCCAAATTCACAGACTTGGCTTCGGTAAATTGCTCATGAATGTTGGCATCATGAGTGATAATAAGAGTTATTTAGCACAGTCTCCATTTCTGCTTACTTAGATTTTCTTGGCATCAGCCTCAGAGTTATGATTCCTAGCTCTTGGCATCCCCACTGTTTTGTTCTTGCATTCAGACAAAGAGTGATATAGACTTGGCTGAAGGCTTCGGTTAGGCTGCTGGGTGCATCGCTCCATTAACAGATAATACAACAGATGGTTACTGTTTGTCAAGTTTGACCACACACATGAACGTCAGGCAGTATGGAATGAGAAGAGGGCAAGACGCCTCTACTGAGCGCTGTCCATCCGAGGCATTATGCATTGCGGCATGGAATCTACCAGTTTGTTCATGTTTCTGAGGGGCCTGGAAAAAAATAACTAGAGTTGAAATTTTTAATCCTCTTAATGGAACAGGAGTAAGTCATTTAGCTTTTGGGCCTGTGCAATGATTCAGTTAAAGCATAGCTAATCTGCATTTTAACACCATCTACCCACTTTGGTTTCGCAACCTATAACAGCCTTGTCAAGCAAAAATCTATCCGGCTCAGGCTGGTACTTTCAATTATCACCAGTACAAACCCACCACTGCCCATAGTACCTTGCTGGGGAATGAGTTCCAGCTGATTGCCACTATCCTTTTGATAAAGTAGTTCGACACACAGTCATAGAGATCTACAGAAAAGGATATTCGGCCCCTTGTTTTTGACTAGCATGGATACAATCACCTAACTATTCTAATCCCATTTTCAAACAGTAGGCAATTCAATGGATTATGAACAGAGGAGTTAAGTCAAGAAACTTGGGAGACAGCCATTCAAACATAAATATTCACACCCACATGCTGCAAACCCTCCCAACACTTTCGGTGCATTGATATTTCAAACAACCAGTTCAGAAACATTATGACATATTTGGGGTAGGTGGGACTTGAATGCAGGCCTGCTGGCAATATTCCAAAGATGGCCTAACCAATGTCCTGTACAGCCACAACATGACCCTCCCAACTCCTATACTCACTGCACTGACCAATAAAGGTAAGCGTACGTAGCGCCTTCTTCACCGCCCTGTCTACCTGCAACCCCACTTAGAAGGGACTATGAACCTGCAACTCAAAGTCGCTCTGTTCGGCAACGCTCCCCAGGGCCTTACCATTAAGTGTATAAATCCTACCCTTTCCAAAATGCAGCACCTCACATTTACCTAAACTCAATTATGTTATCATCATCAATACCCAGTTACATTTTATCCTCTTTCCATCTGAGAAACTGCAATACCAACGACTTGAATTTATGTGGCATACTCAATGTAATTGAATATGAGAAAGATCAAATAAAATGTGACTACGCCATGTGAACCATCATGGCTGCATTAAGCAACCACAATGAAACACATCCGGTTAGGAGCTAGAGCAGGGACGTGCAGTGGGGAAAAAGAGATGAATTTAAAAAGTTAGCTAAGGCCAGCTTTGACAATCAGTTAATTGTCATCCAGTTGTTGTAAACAGGTTCTTCTACTATTGCAGGACAAAGTACTTTTTGAGTAAGGGTGTTATGCTATTTCACCTGAAATAACTAAGATTCGCACAATATTCGGTGATCATATCATTATAGAGGAGGTATGCCAGCCATGGTATTACTCATTATACATCAAAAAAGTATTTCGTTTCTCTTCTCACAAGGTGGGAAGTTGGAATAAAATAGAGTAATGTCACAAAGCTAGCAATAAACTTTGACAAATGAGCAATCATCTCAGATTTCAGAAGCAGAACATTCAACTCAATGCTGAAATGAATTAATTTTCAATAAATCTCTAAATGCTGGCAAAAGTGACTACATCTCTAAAGAATATTCTGACATTGGAGCAATAGATTTATAAATGTTCAGTGAGAGTGAATTTTTTGACTTTTGACTATTATGGAAGCAAAAAGGTGCAAAATGATTTTGCACTTTAATTCAGCAAAATGTCTTTTCATTTCTACAAGGTGTGATGTATTAAATTAGCCTAACGCCACAAAGAAACTTCAGGCTCAGATTGTGGTTTCATAACAAGATTAATGACCAACAGAAAAATTGGCAATAGCACGTTTGATTATAATCCAATTTTAGATTTGGTTTAACATCCTGAATTCCAAAATTACGTAGCAGTTGGGAATTGACAACTTCAACTGCTTGATTTGGGATTGACAAGATTCTTGGAAATTCCATGGGGGAACACAGCTTTATGATTGTGTGACATCCTCTTAGAGGCGACATCACCTGATGACGGGGCAGCGCTGTGAAAGCTTGTGATTTCAAATAAACCTGTTGGACCATAACCTGGTGTTGTGTGACTTCTGACCTTGTCCACCCCAGTCCAACACCGGCATCTTCACACCGAGGTGACATCATGACTGACTAGCCAGACTTCAAATCTATATGAAGGCTCAGAGCTGTGTGTTAAAGAACAGTCCTGATGTCAGGAAAGGTCATGAAGCAAGGGACCAGATTGAGCAATAGATTCACATGCTTCAACTTCTGCTTCAGTCTTTAAAAATTAAATTTCAACCAAAACATTTAAAGTGGTAGCATATGTCAAAACATGAGTTCTTCAAAGTCACCTCCAACATTGATTGATAGTTCATTTATTTTCTCCCTCACCTCAGATGTCAACAAGTAGGCAAGTTCTGAGGAAGGGTCACCAGACCCGAAACGTTAACTCTGTTTTCTCCTCCACAGATGTTGCCAGACCTGCTGAGCTTTTCCAGCAACTTTGTTTTTGTTCCTAATTTAACAATCCCTTTAGCTTGCTGGAACCTATTTTAGGTGAAACAGAGATAGTAGGAACTGCAGATGCTGGAGAATGTGAGAAAACAAGGTGTAGAGTTGGATGAACACATCAGGCCAAGCAGCATCAGAGGAGCAGGAAGGCTGACGTTTTGGGCCTGGACCCTTCTTCAGAAATGGGGGAGGGGAAGAGGGTTCTGAAATAAACAGGGGGAGAGGAGGAGGCGGATAGAAGATGGATAAAGGAGAAGATAAGTGGAGAGGAAACAGACAGGTCAAAGAGGCGGGGATGGACCCAGTAAAGGTGAGTGTAGGTGGGGAGGTAGGGAGGAGATAGGTCAGTCCAGGGAGGATGGACAGGTCAAGGGGGCAGAATGAGGGAGGAGATAGGTCAGTCCAGGGAGGATGGACAGGTCAAGGGGGCGGAATGAGGCTAGTAGGTAGGAGATGGGGTGGGGCTTGAAGTGGGAGGAAGGGATAGGTGAGAGGAAGGACAGGTTAGGGAGGCGGGAACGAGCAGGGCTGGTTTTGGGATGGGAAGATTTTGAAGCTTGTGAAGTCCACATTGATACCATTGGGCTGCAGGGTTCCCAAGCGGAATATGAGGTGCTGTTCTTGCAACCTTCGGGTGGCATTGTTGTGGTACTGCAGGAGGCCCAGGATGGACATGTCATCCAAGGAGTGGAAGGGGGAGTTGAAATAGTTCACGAGTGGGAGGTGCAGTTGTTTGTTGTGAACCGAGCGTAGGTGTTCTGCAAAGCGGTCCCCAAGCCTCCGCTTGGTTTCCCCGATGTAGAGGAGGCCACAACGGGAACAGCGGATGCAGTATACCACATTAGCAGATGAACATCTGCTTGATGTGGAAGGTCTTCTTAGGGCCTGGGATGGTAGTGAGGGGGAAGGTGTAGGGGCAGGTGTAGCACTTCCTGCGGTTGCAGGGAAAAGTGCCGGGTGTGGTGGGGCTGGAGGAGAGGTTGGAGCGGACAAGGGAGTCAGGGAGAGAGTGGTCTCTCCAGAAAGCAGACAAGGGTGGGGAGGGAAAAATGTCTTTGGTGGTGGGGTCGGATTGCAGATGGCGGAAGTGTCACAGGGTGATGTGTTGGATCCGGAGGTCAGTGGGGTTGTATGTGAGGACGAGGGGACCAACTCTTTGAGGAGCATCCCACCCAGACTCACCCTATCTCTGCAAACGCCATGGCTAACACACCTAGCCTGTACATCCCTGGACACTATGGTCAATTTAGAATAGCCAATCCACCCTAATCTGCACATGTTTGGGCTGTGGGAGGAAACCCAGGCGGACACGGGGAGAACGTGCAAACTCCACACAGGCAGTCGCTCGAGCCTGGAATTGAACCTGAGTCCCTGGTGCTGTGTGGCAGCAGTGCTAACCACTGAGCCACCGTGCTGCCCCAATCCATTACAACATTGTAAAGGAACACTGTGCTGCCAATTTCCAGAAAGGCTCAAAAATTATTGCTCCACTCAGGCATTTGATAGGCCTTTCCTTGAGATCGAGGACCCTCAGGCAGCGGTCCTACCCACTAAAGCTGGCAACCAGAGCCCAGAAGCCCGACTGCCCAGCAAAACCTCCAGGAGTGCAGTGGTTGCTACGAGCATGACACTCATCCATGGCCTAATATCACCTCCATAACCCAGGGTAGAAGTGAGTAAAGGGTGGAGCTCCGTTGCATGACAGGGGTTGTTCACAGCCAGGGTGGAGGTAGCTTTCAGTGGGAACCCACCCCTACTTTCCCAGTGCTGGGTCCTTCATTCAGACACTTTGGCTTTAAATAAAGTACTTCCTCAGGGAGCCCATAAGCAAACCTACAGGAATCTGATTGACACGCTTACCACAGACCTCCGCCTGCCACTGGATTAACACCAACTGTCCTCTTTGGGGTCCTGGTTGGCAGTGGGGTCAGAAGGCTATCTATGGCCTTCACACTATTGATTTAATCAGGCTGGAGTTAGGAAGGTGACAAGTCTGCCCGCATGTGTCTTCCCAAACAGAGCAGGGATGAATGCACCCAGGGTTAGGATGCTACACCTCTGCTTCATCAAGTATTGACTGATAAAAGAAATGAAAGGACTGCAGATGCTGGAAATCAGAAACAAAAACTGGAATTGCTGGAAAATCTCAACAGGTCTGGCAGCATCTGTGGAGAGAAATCAGAGTTAACATTTCGGGTCCAGTAACCCTTCTTCAGAAGAGCCCAGTAAAGACTCAGTTCCCTGCAGTTGGTGGGTCATTGGTAATTGTGGAACTGTTAGCTTTTGGACACCCAATCCCATCAAAAGAAGAACAAGTGAACCTTCAACAGAAGAAATGGTGGCAACACTGGGTTTAGTTGCTAAACAGCATTTCAATATCATTTAAAGCTCTTACATCAATAAAGACCATTTGAATAAAGCACTTTGGCAATCAACAGTTCAATATGATGCCAAGGCAGAGAGAGAAAAGTATTAGTGCATACAACCAACCGTCCTGGTCCTTTACTGGGAATATACACTCTCACCAACAGCTTCTGGTTTGATCAGGTGAGTATCAGCCTGAAGTCTGCCGTGTTAGACTCTGGCAAAAGTGTTGAGTATATTTCAATAAGTTTTTTTTATTTTTTGACAGTGTAGATTACTCCCAAGGAAATTGTCCTATGGAGACAGATTCAAACAGTTGGCTAAATTTTCAGTAAGCTAAAACAGTCTGAAGCTCAGAGGATAGCAAGCCCTGGTGTATTTGGCTAATCCTATGAGCCACAACACCGCTGCATATTACTTAGGCTGATCAGCCCCTCTCCTTCCCCTGCCCTTTTGATCATCTGCTACGAAACTAAGTTTTTATTTTTGTTTGATTTGTTGCTATCGATCAATAAGAAAATGCATCATTCAGACTGCCAAGCAGAAATATTCAGCCCTGCTGTTCTTTGAATCATCTTGAGAATAAGTTACAGCTAACAAGTTCGATCTAGACTTGTACAGTTAGCAGCCTGCAAGAAATGATATTACATTTTCCTATGGAGACTAACAATATAACAAGATGTGTTTCAACAATGGAGAACTGCCACTAAATTGATGATTTCTACTGAACTGAGCTTGACATCATAATCAATTCCAACGATAGTCTCAGGCAGGTAGTAGCTTTGGAAAGAAGGTTTTGAAAATTCTAAAGTGATTAATTACAGCATGTAGTGACCAGTCATCCAGGCTGCGTTTATTTTAATTCATTCGTAGGATGTAGGCATTGCTGACTGGGACAGACATTACCAACCCATCCCTAATTGCCCAGAGGGCAGTTAAGAGTCAACCAAATTGTTCTGGGCCTGGAGTCACATGTGGGCTGGACCAGGTAAGGATGGCAGTTTCCTTCCCTAAAGAACATACGTAAACCAGATAGGACTTTTATCCCCTGACAATTGACAACAGTTTCATGTTCATCATGAGACTCTTAATTCCAGTTTTTGTTTTAATTTACTCAGTCATTGTCTTCCCCTAAGAGTCTCCCCTTCAGAGTGGGACTCACTACAACTGTACTTGGTGTAATTGAGGCAAACAAAATGGATGCAATGAATAAAAAAAAACTGGACAAACACACAGGGAAAGAAAAGAGTGGGAAGATATGCCAATAGAATTAGAGGAAGCATAGTCAGTGGAAGTTCATGTGGAAATAGGCTTACATTAGTAACAAAAACAGAAATTGCTGGACAAAATCAACAAGTCTAGCAGCATCTATGAAGAGCAACAACATGTAAGTCATAGAAAGAATCATAGAATCCCTACAGTGTGGAAGTGGGTCAATCGGCCCATCAAGTCAGCACCAACGCTTTGAAGAACAGCCCACCCAGAGCCACACCCCTACCCTATCCCTGGGACCATGTATTTCCTACGGCCTAACCTGCACATCTTTGGACTGTGGGAGGAAACCGGACCACCCACAGGAAACCCATGCAGACACGGGGAGAATGTGCAAACTCCACACAGACAGTCACCCGAGGGTGGAAATAAACCCAGATACATGGCACTGTGAGGCAGCAGTGCTAACCACTTAGCCCCTGCACCACCCACAGAGAATGCATTAATTTACATAACATACTCCAAATAGCAAGTAATGATTCTTTGAAGCTAAATTGTATAATTTCAGTGCCAGAAAAGAATGGTAGTTGATACCAGGTATATCAGTAAAAACAAGAGTCGATCTCCAACTCTTCCCAGCGTTGTTGATGACCTATGCTGTGAAATGGAGGGTTTTGTCTAAATTTATCAAGAATTTCACTAAAAGCACAATATGATGACATGATAATTTACATTATACCAGACACTAATTTACAAATCTGTTGGCATATCTTTTAAAGTAAGGTACTTTCAAAGCAGCATTTGGGTGAATTCCAATCCGCGATAGGTGCAACAGCATTTGGAGATTATTTAACAATATCTCACACTACATAGTATGGGAGGAGGCCGTTCAGCTCTTCATACTATGCTGATTCTTTGCAAGAGCTGCCGAATTTGTTCCAATTCTCTTGCACTTTCCTAAAACTGTCTAAATTTATTTTCAAAAGGGAATTGGTAAAATTGAAACAAAATTAATACTGCATCTAATTCCACTCTTTGTTCAAGTAGACATTCCAGATCATGACTCACTATGGAAAGAAAATATCACATCTCTCGTTCGTTTCAATTATGTTGAATCAGTGTTTAAAGTAAAAAGGGATAGACGATGGCCGACTGATATTATCGTCAGATTATTAATCCAGAAACTCAGCTAATATTCTGAGGACCTGGGTCCAAATGCTGCCATGGAAGATATTGGAATTTATATTCGATAAATATATCTGCAATTAAGGATCTCTTGATGACCATGAAACCATTGTTGATTGTCAGGAAAAACTCATCTGGTTCACTCATGTCTTTCAGGGGAGGAAATCTGCCATCCTCATCTGGTCTGGACTAATCGTAACTGCAGCCCTACACAATGTGGTTGACTCTTAATTGCCTTCGAAATGACCTAGCAAGCCATTCAATAATCACTACAAATTCTCTTCAAGGGCAACTAGGGACGGGTAACAAGTGCTGGTCAGCCAGTGATGCCCACATTCCACATAAGTTAAAAAAAGTTTCAATGATTTCATAATCCTATCAGGATGAAATCAACTTTTGGACTTGCAGGGACGTTTAAAGATTTGCTGTCAAAGTATTCGTGGCATCTTTATATGGAATTACACACTACTATTCTAATCATGTTGCTCTGCTGTCAACATGAGCTGACAAAAACACCCAGGAGATCTCAGAGACCTGCCTGAAATGCTAAACTTTCTCTTTCTACTTCAGTATACATCTGACTGAAATGTTCCACCAGAGCTGACAAAATAATTACCATGATCTTGATGACTGAAGGATGTTTACTTCATTAAGAAGTACAAATGAAATTTACAACTCATTGAAAGACTGATTAAACTGGGCTCACTGCAATGTTATTAAGCAAGAAACTGGAGGCAAGCGTACCGATTGATGGGAACAAAAACAGAAATTGCTGGAAAAACTCAGCAATTTCTGCTTTTGCCTCTGATTTCCAGCATTCGCAGATCTTTCGGTTTCCAATTCATGGGAAGGTGGCCTGAATCCAGAGAAATGCACTTCCTAACTTTTGAAATTTGAGGAGGCAGTAGTGCAATGGTAATGTCACTGAGTTTACTATCCAAAACCCCAGGCTAACGTTACAGCTTTGAATCCTGCTATGACAGATGCTGAAATTTGAGTTCAATAAATACCTGGAATGGACAGATGGTCTACCTACACTCAATTGTTATCAAAACCCACCTGGTTCACAAGTTGTATCAGAGATAAAAGGTACTGCAGATGCTGGAGAATCCGAGATAACAAGCATGGGGCTGGATGAACACAGCAGGTCAAGCAGCATCATAGGAGCAGGAAAACTTGACGTTTCGGGCCTAAACCCTTCATCAGAAATGTTTCCTGAGTGAAGGAAATCTACCGTCTTTAGTATATCTGTCTGACGTGTGACTCCAAACCCACTTCAGTGTGGGTTAATGCCCAACTTCCCTCTGGGCAATTAGGAATGAGCAATAAATAATCTCCGGTGAAAGAATCCCAAGCCCCATTTATTTCTTTCGCTATGACTGTCAACACAGAGGGTCGGGTCCCCGGTTGTAACACATTGCTGCATTTTTTAAGTTTGAAGAGTTCACTTCAGCCTTTCAATAGTGCAAAAGGCACATGGTGTGAGGCCCCTAGCTGCGCCGGGAGATGAGCCAAGTGTGGGCATTTAAGTATATAAATCATAACTTCTTGCATCCTTAAAATCTAAAACTGTGGGTAAGGGAAGGCTGGACATTTAAGGGCTATATTTCTTTTCTTTTGAGCCTAAGGAAAGTGTATACAAGTTCTCTTAGTGCTGTAGATACTTAATCTAATTAAACTAATTAAGTAAACTGGTTCGTCTGTTTCCTGTGGAAGGACAGGCCTTATATTATAAACGCCATGCCTAAAGCGCTGCCAGTAAAGAAAGTGACTGGCAAGGGTGTCTAAATGCTGGGAACTGAGCTAAGTTTGGGAGTTTAGGTAAGTTGGCCATGGCTGTGTCTTGCTCCAGCCATTTTTGCCAGGAGCTACTTTGTGGTCGAGGTGCTGTCTGGTTAGATCTAAGAGCATGATTAGGTAAATAGCAGGCTTTGTCAAGGATGGTGAGCAGCAAACCAGTAAGAATAAGGTAAGAGCTAACAAGGTGTAGAGCTGGATGAAAATGGAGAAGGGTCCAGACCCCAAATGTCAGCTTTCCTGCTCCTCTGATGCTGCTTGGCCTGCTGTGTTCATCCAGCTCTACACTGTGTTATCTCAGGCTCTCCAGCATCGGCAGTTCTTACAATCTCAGGATAAGGGAAGACCTTTTTTTTTGTCAAAGGGGTAGAGCTGTCAGTCAGTGGAGTGCTGTGCTCCTCCTGTCAGATGTGGGAGGTCAGGGAGCAGCCTAGTGTTCCCTGGCAACTATATCTGCCGGAATCGTGTCTGGCTGCAACTCCTCACAGACTGGATGGATCAGTTGGAGCGGCAGTCGACGCACTGAGGGTAGTACAAGAGGCAGAGAGTATGATAGATTGTAGCTTCAGGGAAGTGGTCCCACTGCAGGTGCAGTCAGGTAGGAGGGTGAGCACCAGGAGAGGTATGCAGGTAGTGCAGGACTCTCCTGTGGGTATCCCCCTCTCAAGTAAGCATACCGTTTTGGATACTGTTGGGGTGGATAGCCTCTCAGGTGAAATAGCAGCAGTAGACAGGTCTTTGGCAAAGTTCAAGTGAGCAATTGTGATAGGGGGACTCTATAGTCAGGGGCACAGACAGGATGTATGTGCAGTCACAAGTGAGGCTCCAGGATAGTGTGTTAACTCCCCAGTGCCAGGGTCATGGACACCTAGGAGCAGTTGAAGCAAATTCTCAAAAGGAGACCATGAGCAGCTGGAGGTTGTTGCATACATTGGTAGCATTAACATAAGTAGGAAAAGGGCTGAGGTCCCACTTAGTAAATATTGGGAGTTAAGAGGGAGGTTAAAAAGCAGGACCTCAAGGAAAGTAATCTCTGGATAACTCCTGGTGCCACGCGCCAGTGAAAGTGAGAATAGGAGGGTAGGGCAGATGAAAGCCTGGCTAAGGAGCTGGTGCAGGGGACAGGAATTCAGATTTTTGATTCATTGGGATCTCTTCTGCGGCAGAGTGACCTGTACAAGAGGGACAAGCAACACCTGAAGTAGAGGGGGATCCGTATCCTGGAGGGGAGATTTGTGAAAGCCACTCGGAAGGGTTTAAACTAGGCTGGCAGGGGATGGGTAGTAGTGAGACAAAAGGGAAGGTGGAGTCTGTTACAAACGTTGAAGCCAGCACGTTAAATCGATGAGGCAGACAAGAGCAAGGCAGAGAATGAGGGAAGTCTGATGAATTAAACTGCATTTATTTCAATGCAAGAGGCCTGACAAATAAGGCGGATGAACTCAGGGCACGGATGGGAACGTGAGACTGGAATATCATAGCAATTACGGAGGCGAGGCTCAGAAATGGCTCAGCTCAATGTTCCGGGGATACAGATGCAAGAGGAAGGATAGAAGGGAAGGCAAGAGAGGAGGGGGAGTGGTGTTTTTGATGAGGGAAAACATCACCACAGTGCTTATAGAGGATATTCCTGAGGATCGTCCAGTCAAGCTAAAAGGGTGGAACTGAGAAATAAGAAGGAGTTGACCACTTTGATGGGATTGTACTATAGCCTCCCAGTAGCCAGCAGGAAATCGAGGAGCAAATATATAGGGAGACCTCAAATAACTGTAAGAATAACAAGGTTGTAAAAGTAAGGGAGTTTAACTTTCCAACCATCGACTGGGATTGTGACAGTGTTAAGGGCTTGGGTGGGGAAGAATTTGTTAAGGGTGTTTCAAAAAGCTTTCTCAATCAATGTGTAGATGGCCCTCCTAGAGAGGGAGCAAAACTGGATCTCCTCGTGAGAAATAAGGCAAGGCAAATGATTTAGGTGCTAGTAGGGGAGCACTTTGGGACCAGTGACCATAATACCATAACTTTTAAAATAGTTATGGAAAAGGTAAGTAAAAACTGTGGATGCTTTTTTTCCTTCATTCATTCACAGGATGATGGCATCGCTGTCCAGGCAGTGTTTATTGTCCATCCCTAATTGCCCAGAGGGTGGTTAAGAGTTAACCACTTTGCTGGGGGTCCAGGGTCACATGTAGGCCAGACCAGGTAAGGATGGCAGCTTCCTTCTCTAAAGGACATTAATGAACCAGGTGGGTTTTCCTGACAATTGACAACAGATTCATGATCATCATTAAATTGTTAATTCCAGATATTTTTATTGAATTCAAATTCCACCTTCTGCTATGGCAGGATTCAAACCAGTGACCCCAGAATGCTATTGGGTCACTGGACTAACAGTCCAGTGATAATATCACTAACTGTCTCCCCTATAAATCAGGAACTAAAACAAAGTTGCTGGAAAAGCTCAGCAGGTCTAACAGTATCTGACGGAATAAGATAAGGCCTGGACCACAAGTTAAAGTTCTAAACTGGGACAAGGCCAATTTTGATGGTATTAGACAGAAACTTTAAAAAGTTGATTGGGGGAGGCTGTTATTAAGGTAAAGGGGCATCTGGTTCATAGGAGGCTTTCAAAAGTTAGATAACGAGGTAGCATGTTCCTGTTAGTGTGAAGGGAAAGGCTGGCAGGACAGGACACTGGATGATGAGATATTGAGACACTGGTCAAGAAAGAGGAGGTATATGTCAGGTCTCGACAGCAGGGATCAAGTGAATCCCTTGAGGAGTATAATGGATGTAACAGTACACTGAAGAGGGAAATCAGGAAGGCAAAAAGGGGACATGAGATAACTTTGGCAGATAAGGTTAAGGAGAATCCAAAGAGATTCTACAAGTACATTAAGGGCAAAGGAGAAACTAGGGAGAGAATAGGGCTAAATAAAGATCAGTGAGGCCATTTATATGGTGGAACCACAGGAGATGGGTGAAAATCCACTTCAGTAGTTACTGTGGAGAAAGACATCAAGACTAGGGGGCTTAGGGAAATAAATAGTGAGGTCTTAAAAAGAGACCACATCACATAAGAGGAGCTGCTGGAGGTCTTAACACATATAAAGGTAGATAAATCCTGGAAACCTGATCAAGTGTATCCCAGGACGTTGCGCAAAGTAGAAAGGAAATTGTGGGGCCACGAGCAGAGTTATTTGTATGATTGACAGGTATGGTTGAGGTGCCAGGATATTGGAGGGTGGTTAATGTTGTGCCATAATTTAAGAAAGGCTGCAGGGAATTGCCAGGGAACCATAGACTGGTGAGTCTGATGTCAGTGGCAGGTAAGTTATTGGGGGGGATTCTCAGAGTCAGGGTCTACATGCACTTGGAAAGGCAAGGACTGATTAGGGATAGTCGGTATGGCTTTGTGCTTGGGAAATCGTGTCTCACGAACTTAATTGAATTTTTATGAAGAGGTGACCAAGAAGATTGATGAAGTCAGCGTAGTAGACATTGTCAACATGGGCTTTACTGAGGCCTTTAACAAGGTTCCACGCGGTAGACTGGTTAGTAAGGTTAGATCACATGGGATCCAGGGAGAGCTAGCTAATTGGATAAAAGATTGTCTTAAAAGTAGGAGACAGAGGTGATGGATGGTTGCTTTATGGACTACTGGCCTGTGACCAGCGGTGTGCCGTAAGGATCAGTGCTGAGCCCACTGCCTTTCGTCCTTTATGTAAATGATTTGGATGTTTGTATAAGAGGTATGGTTAGTACGTTTGCAGATGACAGCAAAGTTGGTGGTGCAGTGGACAGTGAAGAAGGTTATCTCCAAGTACAATGGGACCTTGATAATCTGGATCAGTGAGCCGAGGAGTGGCAGATGGAATTTAATTTAAATGAATGTGAGGTGCTGCATTTTGATAAGACAAACCAGGGCAAGACTTAGAGATAGTAAGAACTGCCAATGCTGGAGTCAGAGATAACACAGTGTGGACCTGGAGGAACACAGCAGGCCAGGCAGCATCAGAGGAGCGGGAAAACTGACGTTTTGGGCTTTCCTGCTCCACTGATGCTGCTTGGCCTACTGTGTTCATCCAGC
>JAHRHZ010000139.1:2009877-2036462 GCA_024137785.1 Ginglymostoma cirratum
CACACACATACACACAGACTCACACACACACTCACACACACACACACTCACACACACACACATACACACACTCACACACACACACTCACACACACATACACACACACACTCACACACACACACACACTCTCACACACACACGCACTCACACACACACACTCACACACACACAGACACACACACACATAAACACACACACACACACACACACACACACACCAGATACTCATGTGACTTGGCCAATGCTGTCTATCTCATCTGCTGTAGACAAGGATGCCCCAAGGCATGGTATATTGGCAAGACCATGCAGACACTACAACAACAGATGAATGGACACCATGCACAATTGCCAGGCAGGAATGTTCCCTCCCAGTCGGGGAACACTTCTGCAGTCAAGACCATTCAGCCTCCGATCTTCGGGTAAATGTCCTCCAAGGCAGCCTTCAAGATACACATCAATGCAGAATCACCAAGCAGTAACTGACAGCCCAGTTCCGTACCCATGAAGACGACCTCAACCGTGATCTTGGGCTCATGTCGTGCTACATGTGACCCTACAACACTGTTCTATAACTGTAAAATCTTCTTTCTGTCCTGTTTTGACACCATCACCTCAATAATTTGTTATGATCTCTCTACCTTATTTAGTTTGTACAGTTTTGGATTCCTTGTTACTTTGGTTCGACCCTCGGCATGCAATTCTTATACTTACCATGATATTCCAGCCACTTGGTTTGTCTCCAGCGTCACTTTATTTTTAATTCTTTGTAGTTGTCGCTCTGCCTCAATTAATCAGATTATAGGTCATCTCCTCATCTTCTCACCTGTTATTCAGCTGTTGACACTTTACTCAAGCCATCTGGCACTTTTGATCACCTGCAGAGACTTGTTATTCGACACTCCACTCACACTATTTGTATGATCTTTCAATCTGACTGGCTATAAATTCTGCTCCTTTTTACTCAACCTGACCAAGGGGCTACCTCCAAAAGCTTGTGATTTTGAATAAACCTGTTGTGCTATAACCTGGTGTCATGTGACTTCTGAGCAAATACTGAGCCTAAGAGCTTGAGCACAAACTTGAGGGCTGGGATTTTGTTTCACATTCACCAGCTGGAGATGACCGGTTCTGAGGTTCTAAGGATTTGTCCAGCAAGGGCCATCCAGAAGGCTATCGACCTGCAGGCTTAAGTTGGTCACATTTGGATATAATTTTGAAAATTTGTCTCCTCGGGCATTCTAACTCTGCGAGATCTTGAACAATTTTTCTTCATAAGGTATTAATCTCCTGTATCACCTTGAAAGCTGAAATTGTGTCACTTCAAAGTCTTTGTACAATTTATAATCAGGATCCTTGAAGAGAGTTTGGCGTTTTTCCTTCTTCTGTACATTTCCAAGGGCAATATCATTGGTTCTATGACTGGATCGTTGCTCAGAAACACAAATGGTGCTTACGCTTTCCATTAGCACGAAAGGCCATTTTTGACGTCAGCGGGGTCCCAAGACAATGCGCAAAGGCATTGGGCAATAGAAATGTTGGGCCAAAGGAGGGAAGACCGAAGGATTGGATAAAGAGGTGTGTTTTAACATGGGTCTTAAAATGAGGAGAGAGTAATGAAGGACCTAGGCAAAGAATTTCAGCGTGTAGAATTTCCTCAGGTGTAGATATAGGCCTTATTGATGGGGCAAAGACAAGGACAGAGGGGAATGTGCAAAAGGCTAATCTCAAGAGAATTGAGAGTTTGGAAAGTTATAGGAAGGAGGAGCAAGTATAACAGAAATTGCAGGAGAAACTCATCAGATCTGGCAACATCTGTGGAGAGAAAGCAGAGTTAATGTTTTTAGTCAGATGTTCTGTTGAAGAGTCACTGGACTCAAAACATTAACCCTATTTCTCTTCCCATGGCTGCTGTGCGAGCTGCAGAGTTTTGACAGCAATTTCTGTTTCTGTTTCAGGTCTCCAGCATCTCTTTTATTTTATGCAAGTATCATGGCTTGATTTTTTTAAAAAAGATTCTGTCCCTCTGTTTATATGGTCCGATGCCTTGTTTGTCTTCATACTGCAAACAAGCTAATTGTTTAATTGGTTTATTGCTATTAACTTCAGATCTCTTTCCTCATCAGCTGCATGTCAATTCTCTCTGGTGCATTTGTTTTTCAGGATTTTTTAGAAGGAAGAATTTGAGGAAAGGTTGTATTGATACATGGCTAGGAACGAAAAAGTGATTCTTCTGGGCCATGAATAATAAGCCATCCATGAGAGTGTCCCAGCAAGCGAGAAACATTCCATAGTCATTACACTGAAAACATCTTTAACTGATTATTTGGACTGCAAAATTAAAGGGAGTGAGGCAAAGATGGAGATACAAATTGTTGTGGAGCATTTGAATGTTATACTGGCTGTCAAGTATCTAAGGAATGATCTGCAAAGGTTTCAGAAAAACTGTGATGTCAAAAATGTTGAAGGGAGAGTTTGACTGTCACCTTGTTTTAAGTCAAAGGGGATGTATCATTGTGCAAAAAGTGTATTTAATACAGTGTGGATCAGGGCATCGACTCCTAAATGTTGTTCTGTGGCTCTACGAATTAAGTTAGCCCAAATTATTCTTCTGAGACTTCAATTGTCTCACTGGTCAGATTCTAAGTGTTTGAAGGGCCATTCACAGTTAGCCCACTCAGATCATCAGAAGATGGTATTGTTAGATCTTTGGCTGTAGTGGATGCAGAGCAGCATTAAGTAACTATTTTAAAAGAGAGAAGTTGAGAGAAATTGAATGAGAAACAGAGAGAGAATGATTGAATCCACTGAAACCAGAGAATGTTCCTCAGGCTGACCACAGTCAGTAAAAAACAGATGATACCTTATTTTCATTCACTTTGCCTAATAATTAGCCATTTCACCTATTTTTGTATAAAGTGAATTTACAACTAGTGAAGTCAAAAGAAGCTTGGCTGACAGGCAGGAATATGCATATAGAGTCATAGAGTAGTACTGGAAAGAAACAGAACCTTCGGTCCAACTTGTCCATGCTGACCAGATATCCTAAACTAATCTAATCCCATTTGCCAGCATTTAGCTTATATCCTTCTAAACCCTTCCTATTCATGTACCCATTCAGATGTCTTTTAAATGTTGTAATTGTACCAGCCTCCACCACTTCCTCTGGCAGTTCATTCCATACACGCACCACCTTCTGCATGAAAAAGTTGCTCCTTAGGACCCTTTTAAATCTTTCCCCTCTCACCTTAAATGTATGCCCCTCTAATTTTGGACTCCCCTACCATAGGGAAAAAAATTAGCTATTCACCCTATCCAGGCCCCTCATGATTTTATAAACCTCAATAAGGTCACCCCTCAGACTCTGACACTCCAGGGAAAATAGCCCCAGCCTATCCAGCCTGTCCCTGTGGATCAAACTCTCCAACCTGGCAACATCCTTGTATATGTACAGAGAACATGAATTATTCTTCATGGATGTAATACTTTAATTTAGAACTTAAAGGGGCCTCCAGGTACACCTAGAGTCCAAAATGAGTATTTCCTGTTCAACGTGGACCCTGATGATCTAACAACCTCTAGAGATTGTAACACAACACTTCTACTGCACATTAAAATTAAACCAAGAACAGATGCTGGAGATCTGAAACACACTAAAACAGAAATTGCTGGAGAAACTCAGCAGTCCAGGAACCCTTCTTCAAAACTCAAAATATTAATTCTGCTTTTCTTTCCAGCAGAGGTTGCCAGACCTGCTGAGTTTCTCCAGCAATTTCTGTTTTTATTTGCTTCACCCCTATTTCACTTTGCTGAAGTAAGCAACCTGCCGGAACTGGAGTTCTTTCCTTTGAGGGTGACTAAAGCAACAGTTTTAGAGAAGGAGACAAATAGCTGAAAAACTTATATGAACTAATATGTGAGCATGTCTAACGTTTCCACCAAAAAAAATTATGTCAATGAAAGGTTATAGACATGAAGCATCAATTCTGTTTCTATCTCCATAGATGCTTCTTGATCTGTCAAGTATTTCAGTCTTTCCCATTTTGATTTTAAACATTCCTCAGTGCTTAGGAATAGGTGACAATATAAGACGTGGGTAAGTTGGTTCACGCTTTTTATAAGGGAAACATACAAATCGCCTTTCTGAATCTGTGATCCTCAGAGATTATGTTTAAGAGACAGTTGGTTGCTTTTCCTGAATTACTCACAACAAGTTGGAGCGTGGACAATCTGGGGCAATTTTCGCCTCACCACCTGGTGACCAGTTAATCCTCTCAATGTTGATCCTGTTGAATCCAATGGAATTCAGACCAAGTGGATTTTGTAAACATCTGTCAGCCAATGCCTTCAAATGAGGAAGACTTTCACCTTCACACACCCAAGTGATAAAGATGAAAATTAATCTTGCACCATTAATGATTTAAGCCAGAATTTGAATGAAGACAAAAGGAGGCCATCTTCATTAATGGCCCAAGATATTTATAGTGACATATGCCTTGTCAGCTAACTGCCCTCTAGCATCTTTGCATTGTTCATAGAGGCACAGTCATTTGTAATCAGGAAATGGGAACAGTGTTAGGACATACCTCAGGACAAAATTGTTCTGGTCAGTCCATGAGAAACTGTTCATATAATCCATGCAACAGAAGATAAATCTCACTTCAAAATCCAGCTAGACCAAAATCCAATTTGCTGTGATAAAGGTCATAAAAAAGAAGGCGGATGTATCATACATTCATAGATTCAAAGATATTACTCTGCAGTCTATACCCTGCAAGTCATCTTGATCTGGAACTGTATGCATAATTGCAGCTTGCATGGAAAGTAATTTGTCACATACAGATTGTTTTTAAATTCCTGCTCCCGTGTGGTAATAAATAAAGGAACCTTTTCACTTTGTACTGATTGTTCATGCTTGTCTTCTATTCTGACAAATGTTTCCAGGCCCAACAGATGTACAGCAGGCACCTGCACAAAGTCAAGAGGAGCATCACCAATAGGAATGCCAGCTGAGTCCCAGACTCCTGCATCCCAAAGAGAAACATCTTGGGTTTTGACTTTTTTTCTCTAACTGATGTGGAGATCCAGTGGAAGAAAAGTCTGCAGAAGATCAATTATACCAGTGGGAGGACACATGCAGCACCACCAAAGCTTTGAATTCCAGCTGCACAGTTTTGTGTCAGCAAGTAACACTCATGGTAAAGTAGCTGGAATCTTACCAGACCATAGAGCCTAATCCTGCTTTTTCCCCATAACCAAAGAGCTGCTCTTTCACTAGAGAGATAATTGGTTGTGGTTCAATCTGAGAGTCACCATACCTCAGGTGAGGGGATGAGGTTGAGAAAGAGAGCCCTTTGGGGATAACCTCAGCTAGTGTAGGATTTGAACCTACATCGTTGCTGTTCATTTGCAACACAAACCAACCATCCAGCCAACTGAGCTAAACCAACGCCCTATATGTAAACAAAGCATAGTGGTATGAGTCTCACCCTACAAACTCTTACCCATAAGTTAAGGTCATCACCTTGTAGCAACTCTGGGAGAGAGCTCCATTGTGGGAGGTGAGGTGTTAAACAGGTTCCCTGCAAATCAAAATGCTCCTGACCATCTGATAACCTGGAGTGCAATTTTAAAGGGAAACATAGATGGACCGTAAACACCACAGATACATGTACAAGTAAATCCAGTCGGAAATGGCTAGAAAGTAAGCAGTTGTGATTTTCATGACTCCATGAAAATTCTGCAGGTGGGAAACAGGACAAACCTGGACAAACATGTCCAGGTTGTGATGAAACCTCTGGGGAAAAAAAAAATTGAACACCAGTTGACAACCCTAGTGTAAGCCTAGAAATGATCTTATTTATCAAAATCAATTCACAACCTCTGGGTTCTTTCACAAGTACCATAAACCACTAGGAATGTGAACGGAATGTAAGCATGCAGGTGCAGCAGGTGGTAAAGAAGGCAAATGGTATGTTGGCCTTCATTGTGAGAGGTTTCGAGTACAGGAGCAGGGATGTGTTGTTGCAATTATTACAGGGCCTTAGTGAGACCACACCTAGAATATTGTGCGCAGTTTTGGTCTCCTTTTCTGAGGAAGGATGCTCTTGCTCTTGAGGGACTGCAGCGAAGGTTTAACAGACTGATTCCAGGGATGGCGGGTCTGACGTATGAGGAGAGATTGACTGGGTTGGGATTGTTTTTGCTGGAGGTTGGACGAATGAGGGAGGATCTCATAGAGACTTATAAAATTCTAACAGGACTGGCAAGGCAGATGCAGGAAGGATGTTCCCGATGGTGTGTGTGTCCAGAACCAGGGTTTACAGTATGAGGATTCGGGGTAGACCATTTAGGACAGTGTAGAGGAAACATTTCTTCACCCAAAGAGTGGTGAGCCTGTGGAATTCATTACCACAGGAAGTAGTTGATGCCAAAACATTGAATATATTCAAGAGGTGACTAGATATAGCACTTGGGGTGAAAGGCATCAAAGGTTGTGTGGAGAAAGCAGGAGTCGGCTATTGAGTTGGACGATCAGCCATGATCGTGATGAATGGTGGAGCAGGCTCGAAGGGCTGAATGGCCTCCTCCTGTTCCTATCTTCTATGTTTCTATGTTCATATTTCTATGTGATACTTGCTGGCCTTGCCAGCGATGATCAATCTTGTGAATGAATAAATGAAATAAATAGACATTGCTACCATGATAACAAGCATGGGGCTGGATGAACACAGCAGGTCAAGCAGCATCATAGGAGCAGGAAAACTTGACGTTTCGGGCCTAAACCCTTCATCAGAAATTTCTGATGAAGGGTTTAGGCCCAAAATGTCAAGTTTTCCTGCTCCTATGATGCTGCTTGACCTGCTGTGTTCATCCAGCCCCATGCTTGTTATCTCGGATTCTCCAGCATCTGCAGTACCTTTTATCTCTGAGACATTGCTACCATAGCTGGTTTTCATTCCCAGTGCTTCATTCTGATTCAATGTACAATTTTGAGAAAAACAATGCTTTGCTCACTAACTGCTAAGAATAAAGAATAAAACTCAGAAAGATACACATTCATGTTACTTTCAAAGAGCAATTTCATAGCTATTCAGCACCAAACTCCAGGATCCTCAAAATGCTGTCCAGTATCACTGCATTGCCACCGGTTCATGTGTGTATCCTGAAAGCAAGCTCTTTGTCATGAACATGACATAATATTTCAGGAGAGATCTGAGTTTTCAGTCCAGCTGAGAGAATAGACTGTTAAAGGTATAATTTCTTTCTCGTAATACTTTAATTAATTTTGCATTTGGTTGAGTTTTGCTTTATCGTTTCCATCTGCAGAACAAAATTTCAATTTCAGAAGGTACAAGGAAGACTAATCAGAGCACATCTGGGATGGAGAGAGTAAATAAGCAGGTTACGTCACTAAGTTCAAATTGGCTTTATTGAACAAGACATAAATCAGTGCACAACTAGCCGAGGGCTATTTCAAAACCGTTTAATCACATGGCAAATGGAGACATAGAATTCTGGATGGTTGCAAGTGAATGAGCTGACTGCAGTTTGAATCAGATGGTTCAGTTAATATCATGCTTATCCCCTGAACCCAGGTATTGAATTATGCCTTTCCAAAAAACAGTACACTAATCGCTTTCTGAACTGGGGATAAATACAGAGGGATAGAAATAGAACACAGTGCTGGTTCCTTTACCAATGACTGTGGTTCTTCATGTCACAATTTAGGATATGCCCAGAGAAAGTCAATATTAAAACTACATTATTCCTTTACCTGAAAACTGTGCACTCTTCCAACTTTGGACTTATAGACATCACTGACTTCTTTCATTGTATCATTGTCACTGTGCCTTCAACTAGTAATGCTTTAAACGCTGGAATTCCCTTCTTACATGTTCCTTTCACAAACTGCTAAAAACCTAACTGTTAGCAAAGCTGAGAATACAAGGTGTAGAGCCTAGACCCTTCTAAACCTGAAACATCAGCCTTCCTGCTCCTCTGATGCTGCTTGACCTGCTGTGTTCATCCGGCTCTACACCTTGCTATCGCAGATTCTCCAGCATCTGCAGTTCCTACTATCTCTGTTTGCAAAGCTGTTGGCCACCTTTTCTGATGCTTTCTTTTAGGTTTTGACGTTAATTTTTAATAATCTAAATATGCTTTCATGAAGCACCTTAGGATGTCAGATGCACTGCAAGTTGTTGTTATCCTAACATGTAAAGTTATTTGTTCACTTTATCAGAGCTGCATTGTCGTTGTAAATCAGTATAACAGAAATTGGATATTACAAGTAAGAACAGAGGTGTTATCATATTTTCGACATAGTTGTCAAATTTCAACAAAATACCACCCAAGAAGGAAAGGAAAGGGAGGAGAAAATACATGAGGCTTGATTTGAAACAAAGTATATGCAAATTGTGTAAACAAACATAGGTTAGTCAGTATTTGAAAGAGAAAATAGGCTCACAACTTGCAACAAAACATTGTCCATTCTTTCAATTTGAGCACGCACAGTCAATGATGAGTTCAATGCCGTTTGAAGTTCCCTTGACATTGCTCCAAAGCTTAGTGACCTCAACACCAGAATTGCAATGGCTGGCACCAAGGTCTCATTTTCCAATTTCTGCCCAAGACATCCAGCCAACGTTTTCAATTAGACTGATAAAGCAGTGTTGATTCGAAAGCATTTTAGGCTGTGATCTTTCTTTCGTCAGCCCACCACTTAGTTTCCTTAACTCCTTCAACGCCACTCCCTGCAAATTCCCTTCCATGCCATTCGCCATCCTGGATTAGTTTTCTTGACTTGGAAATATATCCCTGTTCCTTCAGTGTCACTCGGATAAAATCCTAGAATTCCCTTTCCAATGGCATTGTGGTCAACCTACCCACTTCAAGAATGCAGCTCACCACCACCGTCTCAAGGGCAACTAGGGACAGGCAATAAATGCTGGCCCAGCCAGCAATGCCCACATGCCATGAATGAATAAAACAAAAACTCATCTGTGAAACTCTTTCAGATGTTTATCAATGTTCCAGGCACTGCAGGTTTTGGTTGTTATGAGCTGAATTGGGTCTGAATGGAAATAGTCCAAACTGATTTCACATGGGACCCACATGGGACTCTGAGAGACTTTGTCACATCAATTACGATTTAAATTTGATTTAATTCAAATCAAATGAATACCTTAAAAGTAATTATATTTGTTGACACATCACCCATTCAAATGAACCCCATTCACACCAGTTATACATCTGGACATCCAAATACTCGAAGAGGAATCACATATAGATGATCGTTGAAGAACTATTTCGTCTACCCAACTGGGGCATTAATGCAGACGTTAACTCCAACCCTATTGAGATATATATAACCATACGGTTATGAGGGACATAGATAGGGTAGACAAGAAGAACTTTTTCCCTTAATGGAGGGATCAGAGACCAGGGGGCATAGATTTAAGGTAAGAGGCAGGATGTTTATCACCTTGAGGCTGGTGGGGATCTGGAACCCTCATAACAGTGTTTAGATGTGCACTTGCAATGCCAAGTCATACAAGGCGATGGGCCAAGCACTGGAAAATGACAATAGAATAGTTAGGTCGTTGTTTATAACCGATGTGGACATGATGGGCTGCAGAGTTTTTCCCTATGCTATAGATTTAACTGTGTGTACACTGATATATCAAAGTGAGAAAAGCAGTATGCAAGTTAGTGTTGGGAAGTGATTCTATTTATTGGCTTATGTAGATGCTCTTACACATCGGCCAAAAACATATTGACCACAGGTTAGTTCACTCTAATTTCATTTTCTGAAATTAGGTTTAAGGTGCACTACAGAACTTAAGAACATTAATTGAGATTGATGCATCGGCGCAGTACTGATGAAATGCTACATAATCAGAGATGCAAACTTTCAGAAGCGATATTAAACTGATGCCTCCTCTGTCTCAGGTTACATTGACTTAGCTTTATTGTCACATATACTCAAATGAGTATCAGTGAAAAGTTTATACATCGTTACTTATAGGGCCATCTTAGGTACAAAGGTACCTAGGTACAGCTTCTTTACTTACAAGGTCTTAGAAAATAGAGAAATAAAATGTCCAGCATTGCAGAAATAAATAGAATGGTCTTCCAACCCACACCAAGCCGGCAGTGAGCCTCCACTTTGCACCAGGCCCCGGCTCCATACTGCACCGGGCTTCATCTTGAGGGTCATGAGGTTGGGAGATCGTGTTTATATAGCCTCAAGACTGAGTGACCATACTGAGGCCACGCCAGGCTGAGAGGATACCACACCAGAAGGCTGTTACACCAGGCCAGGAGGCTGTCACAGGAACCCTCTTGTTGTGTCTGTGCTGAGGCCAGGAGTCGGAGGCCGGGAGTCAACCAGAGGTTGCTGGTCGTCGGAGTCAGTGAATGTAAGAGATGCGCCAGAGTTCAAAGCAGAGCAGAGAAACTTGGCAGTTTGGCTCACATTTATTCCGCATCACCACCTGCAGTTTAATTTGACATCTATCCAACATGCAGGTTGTAGGACCTTGCTGTCCACTAGTTAACATACAGAACATAGACTGCATTTCAAAGGTAATTCATTAAGACATCCTGGAGACATGAAAGACTTTGTCGACTTGTAAGTACATTTATTCGTAGAAGATTTTGATATACAGTTCAGCATATTAGAACAGAACAAAAGGAGATAGACAGATCTGAGTAGGACCTTCTTTAGTCACTATAAATCAGACACATCAAAGCCAGAGTATTGTTAGATGTTGATAAAATGACACGAAAGAAAACAGAGAAGTTAGAGGTGACTTGTCCTGAATGCAACTTTTATTTTCAAAGATCATGTCCATTTTGGGCAGAAGCATCTTCTAATTGACTTGGCACCCTCAATCAAATGACTGACATGTTCAAGGACATGGATTCTCAATGTCTTTGCCATTAGCCAGATCTCGTTCAAAGCAAAGTCAAATCATTTTGTCAAGTAGCTGATAAACTACTGCTCATAAAATCATCACACCTTCCATCATGAATGAAGCTCAAGTGTGTTTCTAAATATTAAATATAACAGAAGCTATGGGACAGATTACCAAGTATTCTGACAATTTCTGCAGTGATACGTCTGCGGTTAACTTTGAAAGAAATGTGAAGTTCAGGGAAAATCAAGCACTGAAGCATAAAATAGCATAAAATTCAGAATATTTCCAGATTGCGTTGTGTGGAATATTCTGTGAATAACGAGGATGGTGCCAAGCCAAGGAAACTCACTGATTCCTCTTTGTCTTTCGTGTGGCTTTAGAAATAGTCAATGCCACATATTTCACCCACCCTTCTATCTGCGTGACCAAGTCTCTGTCTGATTTAAAACCACAATATAAACTGCATTAATTTAACAGCCAGCACTTCCACTGAGCCATTAGGTAAAGTCGTTTTGTTTCATGAGGATTTTATCATTCCCAGAAAGTATTACAAAGGAAAATTTGTTGATGTAGTGAATGGATTCACATGCAACTTCATGCAGTGATAGGTGATTAAATGTTTAAAAACTTGAGGTGATTTACTGATTAACACCAATTCCAATTTAAATAAATAGGCAACACATGGATGAAGCTCAAGATGATTTAAAGGAGTTCTTTTGCATGCATTGAAGGTATTTTGGCATTTAAGTATATATTTGACTCACAAGCTAACTAGAGGGTTTTCTTCCAGACAATTCCTAAGCAAACTTGTCATTACACATGCTCCTAATTCCATTAATGCACTGCAGTCCTGTTGAAAGTCGGCAAGTTCAAAAGGCTTAAGTCTAATATTATTTACTCTTTCTTTTCACAGGAATGCCAATTTGTTTAAAACTGGTTCTTGAGGTAGTTCCAATCAAAAGTTCTTGTTGGAAAATGACATCTACAACATCTAAAACATCAATGACATGTTTGGCTGTAAACGAAACAAAACTTCATCGCTAAACTGCTCCATCCCAGGCAACATCTTGGTGAATCTCCTCTGCACCCCCTCTATTGCAATCACATTGTTTCTATCATATGGTGACCAAAACTGCACACAGTCCTCCATCTGTGGTCTAAGCAAAGTTCTGCTCAGCTCCAACATAACCTCACTACTCAGCCACTCACAGTAAGTGTGCAGGTGCAGCAGGCAGTAAAGGAGGTAATCTGTATATTGGCCTCCATAATGGGAGAATACAAACACAGGAACAAGGATGTCTTGCTGCAATTACACAAGGCATTGGTGTGGTCACAGCTGAAATTTTGTATGCTGTTTTAGGCTCCTAATCTGAGGAAGGATGTTCTTGCTATAGAGGAAGTGAAATAAAGATTTACCAAATTGATTCCTGGAATGGCAGGACTGACATATGAGGAGAGATTGAGTCAGTTAGGATTGAATTCACTGGACTTTAGAAGAATGAGGGGTGATCTTGTGGAAGCCTATAAAATTCTAAATGGCCTAGACAGGTTAGAAGGTGGAAAGGTGTTTCTGATGGTGTGGGGGGAGTCCGGAACCACAGTTTAAGGATAAGGGATAAACCCTTTAGGACTGCAATGAGGAGAAGTTTCTTTGCTCAGAATGGTGAGCCTATGGAAATCACTACCACAGAAAGTGGTTGAAGCCAAAATATTATATTCTCTCACAAAGGAGGTAAATACAGCTCTCATGGCTAAAGGGATCAAGGGCTATCGGGAGAGGTTGGGATCATGGGATCAAGGGCTATCGGGAAAGGTTGGGATCATGGGATCAAGCTCAATGATCAGCCACAGTCATATTGATTGGCAGAGTAGGGTCGTATAGCCTACTCCTGCTCCTATTTTCTATATTTCTGTTTCTGTGTTTCCTTTACGACATCTCAAACTAAGGTAAGCAGGGAAAGTTGAACCCTTCGGGGGTATTCAACCTTGCTCTTTTGTAAGCCTTCCTAGGTCCAAGTAAGAGTCTCATGCTTAAAATTGTGCGTCATGTCAATGGTGGAGCTAACACACTTTCAGTGCTGATGGCAGAAGAATTAGAAACTGAAGGGGCAATCTCCAATTTGCTTCAGGGAGAGGAATTGTGTGCTTAGAGTGCGTGAGGAAAGCTATGGGAAACCACCTCATATATTCTTTTTGTGATTCACGTTGCTTAGTAAGTTTGGAAATGGGATGTTCTCACTGAAATAAAAAGAAATGCTGGAGATACTCAGCAGGACTGACAACGTCTGCAGAGAGAGAAAGAGTTAATGTTTCAAATTCATGGATGCTTCTTTGGAGCAGTTAATGGCAGACCTACTCAGTCTCTTCAACACTTTTTATTTCAGAACTCCAACATTTATTTGCGACTCTGACTAAAAATGGAACCGCAGGACCACAAGGCACAGAGAAATGAAGAAAGGAGCTGTCTTTGGGATGATCAGCATTATATATCACACAATCTTGAAACCACCATATCTGTTAGATTACTGTTACTCCAAACTGAGCCAATCATTGTTTCATTCAATGTTACTTGATTCTCATCAGGAAAGCAGCTCCAAATACAACTGTGATAACAAGGTGTAGAGCTGGATAAACAAAGCAGGTCAAGCTGCATCGGAGGAGCAAGGTTCGCAGATTCTCCAGCATCTGCTGTTCCTACTGTCCCCAAAAAAAAAGCTTTCCTGCTCCTCTGATGCTGCTTGGCCTGCTGTGTTCATCTACCTCTACACCTTGTTGTCTCATATTCCCCAGCATCTGCAGTTCGTACTCTCTCCAAATACAACTGGCCTTGTGACATCTGAGATAGATAAGTAAAAGAAATGGCCATGGATGTCTCTCCATCTCCAACAGGTGAATCATGGTGGAATGGGTGCGGTTGAAAAGTACAGCATTTTAATCCTAGCTAATCTATGTTGGAGTAGACCATTCAGCCCTTCAAGCCTGTTCCACCACTAAATCAGATAATGTGTGCTTAGTACTTCAACTCTATTTACCTATCTTTGCTCCATATCCTTAGATACTTTTTATCCAACAAAAAACTATCATTCTTAGCCTTGATAGCTCCAATATCGACAACCCATTGCAGCAGAATGTTCCAGATTTCCACTGCCTTTTCTGAAAAGGTGTTTCCTAATTTTAAGCTGCAGTAGCCTAAGTCAAATTTTAAAATAGCACCTCAATGTTTTGGGTACCCCTTTCAGAAGAAATTGTTTCTTAATGCGTACTTTTCTCAAACTCTTTTACCATTTTAATTATAATGTCCCTTCATCTGTTTGATGGAATTAATGACAATCAATTTGAGAGTCTGTGCAACAGCACACTTGTGATTTTAAATGGCTAAAATCCAGGATTATTTAATCTCATCTGAACTTTTAAATGCATCGTACGAATACTCCATGTAGTCAAGTGGTTAAAGTCAACAACCATTTGTAAATTTCAGACCCAGGCTCAGAAAAACTCAGCACAAAATGATTGGTTTTTATCTCTTTTGTTTTCACCGTTGTTTTTGAGAGATTGTGTAGCATGATGGATGGGGCACTCACTGCGAGACTTTTCTGTTTTTAATAGTTCTGACGAGAACAAAAAAGATTTTGACTTTCAAAGATTTCTCAAGCTAATGCATTCTTTCTGAAATCATTGGGAGTGGAATTGACAAACTGATTTATTTTTACTCAAACTATGTCATTGGAGGTAAAGGAAAGAAAAGCTAAGCTAAAATTTGGTAATTGTCTTTTACAGAAGAGGTTCTAAGAACAGTAGATCAATCTGACATTTGTTAGGATGTCACTCCACTGACCTTCGTAGATAGGCACTTATCATGTTAAACGTACTGGTGAATAATCAATCACCTGTCAGGGAATGATCGACTCTATGGGTTAGATCATTTGAAGCAAAACACATTCAACCAGTTTATTCAAGGAGTGGTAATTTGCATGAGATTACCATTTCAACCCTCCTCCTGTTTTATAGAAGGAGACATTTTAGCATTTCTGAGGAGTTTCTAACAAGGGCCCCTCAGAAATGCAAAGCCAAAATTTCTTTCTGACAGTTTTATCAGAGACTCATAGAGTTATAGATTTGTACAGCACTGAAACAGACCCTTTGATACAACTCATCCATGGCAACCAGATATTCGACATTAATCTAGTCCCATTTGCCAGCATTTGGCCCATATCCCCCTAAACCCTTCCTATTCCTGCTCCTATGATGCTGCTTGGCCTGCTGTGTTCATCCAGCTCCACACATCGTTATCTCCTATTCATGTATCCATCCAGGTGCCTTTTAAATGTTGTAATTGTACCAGCCTCTACCACTTCCTCTGGCAGCTCATACCATACACGCACTACCCTCTGCATAAAAACATTACCCCTTAGGTCCCTTTTAAATCTTTCCTCTCACCCTAAATCTATGCCCTCCAGTTTTGGACTCCCCCACCCTGGGCAAAAGACTTTGGCTCTTCACTTTATCTTCACTTTGGCCTTCATGATTTTATAAACCTCTATAAGGTCACAGCTCAGCCTCCGATGCTCCAGGGAAAATAGCCCCAACCTATCCACAACGCAGAACCATGCAACGTGGTACACAATAGCTAACAACCAGCTTCCATGATCTAAAGTTCAAACATCATAGGCAGCCACGTTGGCCTTGGTAAGTGAGTGGGGTTAGTGAGCTGAGAGGATACTAACTAAAAACTGAAAGAAGTGCAGATGCTGTAAATCAGAAATAAAAACAGAAATTGCTGGAAAAGTTCAGCTGGTCTGGCAGCTTCTGTGCAGAGAAATCAGAGTTAACATTTTGAGTCTGGTTATCCTTCCTCAGAACAATTCAGAGGAGGGGTCACTAAACCTGAAACAATAACTCTGATTTCTCTCTACAGATCCTGCCAAACCTGCCAAGCTTTCCCAGCAATTTCTGTTTTTGTTTGTGACCTGAGAGGGTTGTGTGCCAGATGGATGGGTGAGACTGGTTCATAGGGTAACAACTGGATAGGGTGCAGGGTAAGTAAGTTAGCAGCTGATTTGGTTGCCAGGTGAGTAGGGGGCGTAGCATGCCAGATGGGCAAGATGTACATTACCAAGTGGGTAAAGATGTCAGAGAGCAATGTGGCAGTGGAGCCAGCTGGGTGATACAGTGTTTAGGGTAAATTGGAATTGGTGGCAAATAATCAGGTATGACAGGAGCAGGGGATAATGGATGTGGGTTGGGGAGAGACTTGGGGTCTCGTGAAAGGTTAAAGAAGTGGACAAAAAGTTGGCAAATAGAATAAAATGTGGAAGGGACAACACAAGAAGAGTGTTTATTTAAATAAAGAAAATCTGCAACACAAAGAGACTAGTGGGTAGAGGAGATAAAAGGTACTGCAGATGCTGGAGAATCCGAGATAACAAGGTGTGGGGCTGGATGAACACAGCAGGCCGAGCAGCATCATAGGAGCAGGAAAACTTGACGTTTCGGGCCTAAACCCTTCATCAGAAACCTGAAGAAGGGTTTGTACAGCAAACTGATGAAGGGTTTAGGCCCGAAACGTCAAGTTTTCTGATGAAGGGTTTAGGCCCGAAACATCAAGTTTTCCTGCTCCTATGATGCTGCTTGACCTGCTGTGTTCATCCAGCCCCATGCTTGTTATCTGAGACTAGTGGGTACTTGTGCGTGAAACACAAAAATACTGGGGCAGCAGGTAATCGGGAAGGCGAATGGGGAATGCTGGCCCTTATTTTGAGGAGGGCTGGAATATAAGAGTAAGGAAGCCTTACTTCAAATGTACCAGGTGCTGGTGAGACCACAGCTGGGATACAGTGAGCAGTTTTTAATTCCCTTTTTGAGGGAAAAGCATCACTTCATTGGAGGAAGTTCAGCGAAGTTTCACTAGGATGATCCCTGGGAGGGAAGGATTGTCTTATGAGCAAAGGGTGAACCGGTTGGGACTCTACTCACTGGAGTTTCGAAGAACAAGAAGTGATCTCATTGAAACATATTATGATTTTTAAGGGGTTTGACAGGGTAAATGCTGAGAGGATATTACCCCTTCGACTAGAGGGCATAATCTCAGAATAAAGTCGGCACCAATTTAAGACTAAGATGAGGAAGAATTTTGTCTGAGGGCTGAGAGTCTTTGGAACTCTTTGCCACAGAGAGCTGTGGGGGCAGAATCCCCGTTGTATATTTAAGGCAGAGATAGATTCTTGACCAAGGAATCAAGGCTTATGAGGAAAAGACAGGAAAGTGGGCATAAGGAATCGCAAATCAGCCATGACCCTATTGAACAGCTGACTCCTGTTCCTATTTCTTATGGCCATAAGAAAGGGGAAGTTGGTTGGCTCCTAAGGGTGAGGAGGTAGAGGAAGGGGGGAGGTCAGCTACAGAGCAGGAGAAGGGGGAATCTGTTCCCAGGGAGTGAAGGCAGGTTTGATCTGGAGCAGGGGTTTGGGATTGAGGTGTCAGTTCTTGGTGTCATCTCAGGGTCTGGGACTTGTAAGTAATCCGGTGCTGTTGTCGCTGGGGTGGGGCCTTGAGGAAAATACGGGATCAGTTAAAAAGGTTTGATTTACTCATTCACTTCATTTCAACAGAACACTCTGAACTCTTGGATTTAATGGGAGACTTTCAGAGGATGACAAGCATAGAAGTACTGTCCAGTGGAATCTTCAATTCACGAGGCAATTCCTTCAGTTTCAGCTATAATGGGGATTCTGCAGGATCCTGTACGTGACTCCCATCTACATTGGAATAGCGACAGTTTATCAGAAAATCTGGGCCATTACCAGTTATGGAGCAACATTACAACAAAGCAATTGATTCCTGAGCGTGCAGTTTGCAGTCCCACCTCAGCCTAACTGCATACACACAGCTCATGGCGTCCTTAAAGGTGAACTTGCTTAAAGGCACAGTGCTTATACAATATCCTCCTACTTTCCAAAACCATGAACAACAATTGAGCCTGAGAAACTCTATTACTTAGAGATAGTTTGCTGAGATGTACAGATTGCATGATGATGACTTTGTTTGGATGTTCATCAATTCCCAAAGGTATCAGCGATAATGTCAGTAAATCCTGTCTGTGTTGCTGAATTTTTAATTCATGGTCTGAAGTTGGTATTCCAAAACTTGCTTATGCTGCCACACAGCACCCAAGTCTTGTCGTAGACGAGCCGCCGCCTAAACTCTTCCTCTATCTGTTTCAAGTGGTTCAAATCTTTTTAGCAATTCTTGTTTTACTTCTTCAGAGCTTGTCACTCTTTTTCTGATTTTATGCCTTAGATGTTTCTGTTTCTACCAAACGTTAACCTTACGACGGTTCAATAAATTTTCTTCCTAATAATCTGCTCTTAAAAACTGTCCAGCCTCTCCAATGTTTTTGTCCTTTTAGTTTTCTCCTAAGCTTGGACCTCTTCCAATAGCTACTTTGTGCTTGTTCGGTTTTCTCTGTCCCCTGCTCGAGTTCCTTCCCCAGGGCATCATTGCTGGCATTTATTTCTGAAATGATTGTCACACAGTTGATTTGCCTTGTATACATTGCACATCTTCAGCTGTATTTGCAGGTCAGTCATTTTGTCCAGAAATGATTTGAGATCAAACCAATGGGTGGAAGATTCCCAGACCTTGAGTGACTTAGGCATTGGTAAGAGAGTTGGGAGAATCGTGAGAGATTGGCACTGAGGTGCTTTCCACCATTGAAAGCAAAAAGTTTGACTTTACATCGAAGTGTTGAATGGTGAGTTGAGATTCTCTCTCATGAGTGGCAAGGGGCCTATTTGCATGTATCAGTGTGCATTAGTATCCTTACCATTGTATTATTTCACCTCGTTGAGGAGTAGTTTCCCATTCTCTCACCCTTTGGACAGTAACAATTCCTGACATGGTATTCTGGTAATTCCAGCTTACTGCTTGTCCTTCCAGCCCTCCATCAGTCACCAACATCTCAGAGCATCTCAATGGCAATGAGTGCAAACACTGTTACTTCCAACCCTCCCCCAACCAACAAGCCAGGAGGACCTCTAGCCCCCGTTAGCAAAGTTAGCAGAATTAATTTCTGTCCTATCTGTCTAAGGTGACTGCAGATGGCCAGTGCTTAAGTGAGTGCACAACTAGGCTTTAAATACAGCACCAAAGTGAAGAACTGGCTGGAGACAGTAATTCTGTCTGTGGCAAGTGGGAGAATACAATGGCCAAGCAGGATTATAAAGGGGCATGGCGCACAGATAATGAAGTGAGTTTGGAAAAAAAATAGTGTGAGGACATTTGCAAGGCTCGTAGAAATTCTCCATGACATTTGTCAAAATTGATGCCTTGCCAATTTCAGGTAAGATTCTGCCCAATGTTTCTGTAGCTGCTCCTGCAGAGCATTTTTTCTTTCCACTTGTGCAACGTGGGTGTTTCTGGCTGTCCAGCTTTCTTCGTCCACCCTTAATTGTCCTTGAGAAGATTGGGGTGAGGTACCTTTTAGAACTGCTGCAGTCCACGTGCTGTAGGTTGACTCACAATGCTACCAGAGAGTGAATTGCAGGATTTTGACCCAGTTACAGTTGTAGGAACAACAATGTATTTGCAGGTCAGGATGGTGAGTGGCTTGGAGGAGAACTTGCAGGTGGCGGTGTTCCCATGTATCTCCTGCTGTTGTCCGAGCTGGAAGTGGTCATGGGTTTGGAAGGTGCTGTCTGAGGATGTTTGGTGAATTTCTGCAGTGTACACAGTACTGCTACTGCTAAACATCAGTGGTGGAAGGGGTGGATTTTTTGGATGTGGCACCAATCAAGTAAGCTGCTTTGTCCTGGATGGTGTCAAGCTTCTTAAGTGATGTTGGGGCTGCACCCATCCAGGCAGGTGGGGAGTATTCAATCACATTCCTGACTTGTGCCTTGTAGATGGTGGACAAGCTTTGGGAAACCACGTGGTGAGTTATTCAGCACAGTATTCCTAAGCTGTGACCTGCTCTTGTAGCCACAGTGTTTTATGTGGTGAGTCCAGTTGAGTTTCTGGTCAATGGTAACTCCCAGGATGTTGATAGTGGGGGATTCAGTGATGGTAACACCATTGAAAGCCAAGGGGCGGTGGTTAGCTTGTCTCTTATTGGTGATGGTCATAGCCTGGCATTAGTGTGGTGTGAATGTCACTTGCCACTTGTCATGCCAAGCCTGGATATTGTCCAGATCTTGTTGCATGTGAACATGGGCTGCTTCAGTATCCTAGGAATCATGAATGATGCTCAACATTGTGCAATCATCGGCAAACATCCCCACTTCTGACATTATGATGGAGGGAAGGTCATTGATGAAGCAGATGAAGGTGGTTGGGCCTAGGACACTACCCTGAGGAACTCCTGCAGAGATGTCCTGGAGCTGAGATGACTAACTTCCAAAAACCACAAACGTTTTCCTATGTGTCTGGTATGACTCCAGCCAGCGGAGAGTTTGCCCCCGATACCCATTGATTCCAGATTTGTTCGGGCTCCTTGATGCCACACTTGGTCAAATGCAGCCTTGATGTCAAGGGCTGTCACTCTCTCCTCACCTCTGGAATTCAACTCTTTTGTCCATGTTTGAACCAAGGCTGTAATGAGATCAGGAGCTGAGTGGCCCTGGCGGAACCCAAACTGGGCGTCACTGAGCAGGTTATTGCTGAGCAGGTGCTGTGTGATCGCATTGTTAGTGACACCTTCCATCACTTTACTGATGATTGAGAGTAAACTGATGGGGTGGTAACTAGCTGGGTTGGATTTATCCAGCTTTGTGTGTACAGGACATACTGGGGCAATTTTCCACATTGTCAGGTAGATGTCAATGTTGTAGCTGTACTGGAATAGGGAGCAGCAAGTTCTGGAGCACAAGTGTCCAGTGCTATTGCCAGAATATTGTCAGGGTCCATAGCCTTTGTAGTATCCAAAGTGTCCAACCGTTTCTTGATGTCATGTGGAGTGAATCGAATTGCCTGAAGACTGGTCTCGGTAATGCTGAGGACCATTGGAGGAGGCCAAGATGAAGATAGCTGTCAATGCTTCAACTGTGCCTTTTGCACTGATATGCTGGGTTTTTCCATCATTGAGGATGGGGATATTTATGAATGTTTTCTGGATACAAAACTGGCTGTCCAATAGAAGACAGAGGGTGGTAGTAGATGGAAAGTATTCAGCCTGGAGCTCGGTGACCAGTGGTGTGCCGCAGGGATCTGTTCTGGGACCTCTGCTCCTTGTGATCTTTATAAATGACTTGGATGAGGAAGTGGAAGGGTGGGTTAGTACGTTTGCTGATGACATGAAGGTTGGTGGAGTTGTGGACAGTGTGGAGCGCTGTTGTAGGGTGCGATGGGACATTGCCAGGATGCAGAGATGGACAAAGAAGTGGCAGATGTAATTCAACCCAGAAAAGTGTGAAGTGATTCATTTTGGAAGGTCCAATTTGAATGCAGAATACAGGGTTAATGGTAGGATTCTTGGCAGTGTGGAGGAACAGAGGGATCATGGAGTCCATGTCCATAGATCCCTCAAAGTTGCTACCCAAGTTGATAGGGTTGTAAAGAAGGCATATGGTGTTTTGGCTTTCATTGGCAGGAGAATTGAGTTTAAGAGCTGTGAGGTTATGCTGTAGCTCTATAAAACTCTGATTAGACCACACTTGGAATATTGTGTTCAGTTCTGGTCACTTCATTATAGGAAAGATGTGGAAGCTTTAGAGAGGGTACAGAGGACATTTACCAGGATGCTGCCTGGACTGGAGGGCAAGTCTTATGAGAAAAGTTTGAGGGAGCTAGGGCTTTTTTCATTGGAGCGAAGAAAGATGAGAGGTGACTTGATAGAGGTGCACAAGATGATGAGAGGCATAGATAGAGTGGATAGTCAGGGACTTTTTCCCAGGGCAGAAATGACAATTGCAAGGGGAGATAATTTTAAGGTGATTGGAGGAAGGTATAAGGGAGATGTCAGAGATAGGTTCTTTACACAAAGAGTGGTGGGCGTGTGGAATGCGCTTTCAGCAGTGGTAGTGGAGTCAGATACTTTAGAGACGTTTATGCGACTCTTGGATAGGCACATGGAGGATAGTAAAATGTAGGGTATGCAGGGTAGATTGATCTTAGTAGGATAATAGATCGGCACAACATCATGGGCCGAAGGGCCTGTACCGTGATGTTCTACGTTCTATGTTCTAGTGAATTGTTTAATCATCCACCACTGTTCATAATAGGACTGCAGAGCTTCGATCTGATCCGTTGGTTGTAAGATCGCTTAGTTCTGGCTATCATTTGCTGCTTATGTTATTTGACATGCAACTGGCCCTATATGGTGGCTTCACCAGATTGACACCACGTTTTTAAGTTTGCTTGGTACTGTTCGTGGCATGCCCTCCTGCACTCTGTCGAACCAGGGCTGACCTCTGGCTTGAAGGTAATAGCTGAGTGGGTGATATGCTAGGCCATGAGGTTACCGATTTATGCTCGATCCTGGTAATCGATCTTAAGTATGAGTTGTTCCAAATCTTCCTGTAAATTATCAATCTTTTCATTGGATTGATAATACAAACCTTGGAGTTAATCCTACTTCCTTCCTTTCTCTTTTAGTTCTTCATTTGTCTTTGTAAGCTAAACAGACTTTTATCATTAAAATGAGAGATAGTAGGAACTGCCGATGCTGGAGAATCTGAGATAACAAGGTGTGGAGTTGGATGAACACAGCAGGCCAAGCAGCATCAGAGGAGCAGGAAAGCTGACGTCTTGGGTCTGGATCTTTCTGAAGAAGGGTCCAGACCCAAGACATCAGCTTTGCTGCTCCTCTGATGCTGCCTGGCCTGCTGTGTTCCTCCAGCTCTACACCTTGTTATCTTATATCCTTAAAATGTCACTTTAGAGATGGTATTTTCAAGGGTGGATTTATCCTGGGTCAGTTAAGCCTTTTCCTATTGAACTTCCATTTTTCTCTCCCCAGAGGACAGAAGTTTTGGCTTCATTACTTCAAATGAAAAAGTGGAGCGTTCTGTTCTTCAATATCTAGATCTTCAAGTGTTTCTTGTACAGTCTGCTGCCGAGCCTGATGTGCTTCTGCTGATTGATTCTGTGAATTGAGACTAGTGCTGGGTCACAACATATTGCTGTCCCCGTAATTGCTCATCCAGCAGTGTCTACGAAGAAGAACATCTGCAATATGTAGACTAATTGATTACACTTCTACTCCAGTATGATTGATCATGCACATGGAATTGTTGAATTGTTGTACGCTTAAAGTTGTACATTCGTAGGTTTCATTGTGACTTCCTTTGCCTGGGGGTACATGTTTCTTTAAAATGCACTGTGGCAGTATTTTGGGTTGTGCCTCTGTGTCAGTCTTAGCCAATAACAAATAGTCACCAATTTTATGAAGACTGATAACAACATTTCACAAACACTTCATACAATGCAATGCCAATGATGGTGTCCATGTGATTGACAGTACGAAAGACTCTGTGTCCTTGTTTACATTTGTGGATCCTGCTTTGTCAATCAATTTATTGTGGAGGCTTGGATAGTGAGGAAGGTTGTCAAAGTATACAGCAAGATATAGATCGGTTGGAAAGTTGGGTGGAGAAATGGCAAATGGAGTTTAATTCAGACAAGTGTGAGGAGACACATTTTGGGAGTTCAAATGTCAGACGAAACTATACAAGAAGTGATAGGATTTGTAGGAGCATTGATGTGCAGGGGACCTTGGATTGCAAGCCCATAATTCTCTGAAAGTGGCCACACAAGTGGATAAAGTGGTAAACAAGGCAAATAGCATGTTTGCCGTAATTGGTCGAGGCTTTGGGTATAAAAGTTGGCAAGCATTGTTGCAGCTATATAAAACTTCAGTTAGACTACAGTTGGAGTGTTGCATTCAGTTCTGATCACCACATTGTAAGAAAGATGTGGATTCTTCAGACAGGGTGCAAAGAGGTTTACCAAGATACTGCCTGGATTGGAGTGTGTTAATCATAAGGAAAGGTTAGAAAAGCTTGGATAATTTTCACTAGAGTGTTGGAGTCTGAGGGATGATGTCATCAAAGTATCTAAAATTATGAAGGTCATGGATAGGGTGGATAGTCAGACATTTTCCCAAGGTCATATACGAAGGGGCATAGGTTAAGATGGGATGGGTAAGTTAAAGGAATATGTGACTTTTTTTTAACATGGAAAGTAGTAGGTGCCTGCAATGCACTGCCAAGGGAGGTGGTTTAAGAGGCATTTGGACAAACACATGAACGGATAGGGAATGTCCGGATACCGACCATATGCAGGCTGATGGCATTAGTTCTGAATGGCATCATGGTCAGCACAAATATGGTGGGCCAAAGGGCCTGTTCCTATCCTGCCCTGTTCTATGTATTAGATGGTCATTATTGAAGCTCGCACATGGTCTGCGGAGGTTGGTGCACAGTTCTTTTTAGCTGCATCAATCATTACTCAAGTGCAGTGCCTCTCTCAGTGGCCTTTTCTGCCATTTGCCTTGCACATGACTGGCTTATGTTTGTGTCTTCTAGTGGTAGTATCAACTGTTAACTTTGTACCTAAGGCATGTGAACTTTATTGGCCTGAGAAGATCACTTTTTATTTACGTCCATCTCTCAAAAGCACTTTGCTATATGCTTTTGGTTTATCTCACAAATCTCTCTGGAAAGCTTCCATACAGGTGGAAGCAATTACCAACTTAACGATTCTGTTAGCTAATTCACCATCTGAAAAAAATAACATTATGTTCCCTTTTCTCTGCATCTGCCGATAAAGTGATGGAATCTGTAGGCTTCTGTCCAAGCAATATGGTTTCTAGTCAATACAGAAGTTAAATCTGATTTTGAATTGGTACTCTGATATGGTCCATATCTTTTGGGGTATCTTTTAGTTCTTCAGCTATTCGTCCTGACTTGCTAAGTCTGTATAGACCTTGTTTCCAAATTACAAAGCAATGTCAATGCCTTGCCTTTCTAAAACATTCAAATCTAGAAACCATAGCTCTGAACATTTTTTTACATTTTTAAATTTTATGAGGAGGCCTACTGTGTCCCAGTTTAAAGCTGGGAATTTTGTTGACATTCTGACAATATGCCTTCAGTCTTCCCTTACTTGCTCTCAGTCTGGCACAGTGCCTGATCACTTGTCTTTCTCAATAAATGAAACTGCCCCCTTGATAGAGATTTGGCTGCTTACCAGCACAATCTGTCTTCACAGCTGAAATGATACTCCAACACTAATGAACAAAGAAATTGAGAGTTTCTCATGTGTTTTAGCTCAATTTATGTTTGTTCATCATGTGTTTCACCTGTAGACGAACTTGCTTAAACGCTATTCAAGACATCATCAGTATGTTGCTTTCATTGTTGTTCACATATCATGGTCATGGCAATGATCTAAGAATCAGTCACTCTGACTCTGTAGGTAAGTTTATTTAAAACAATAAAAGACATTACAAGTTATGAAGCAGACATGACAGCAAAGCAACTGATTTTTGTGTAAAGGAGATTTACAGACCCACAGCAAACTAACTGCTAGGCAGAGTTATACCAATGAATGCACACAGCACGTGGAATACTTCACAATGAACCTTTTTAAAAGGTTAAATGCACATACAACAAGTGTTTGCAAGCTCGATGATTTTTAGTTGCTGTCCACTGAATTTCTGTCCAGAATGGGAGCTTAGGAATTAAAGGGTGTTAAAATTACCCAAAGTTTATTTCTGGAGCCAAAGGGGAGCTTCCAATTCATCTTGGTACCTGTTTAGCCAAAGTTAAATTGCAGTCTGTGTTGCTGGTATCATAAATTCATCCAGCATAGAAACAGGTCCTTCGGCCCACCAGGTCTATGCCAACCAACAAATGCCAAACTATACTCAACCCATTTACCAGCACATAGTCTCATAGCCCTGACATTTTAATTGCTGATCCAGATGCTTCTTAAACGTTGTGAGAATACTTACCTCTCAGGCAGCACATTCCCAACGTCGGAGTGAAACTGTTTTTTTCTCAGATCTCCTTTAAATCACTTATTCCTCACCTTAAACCTACACCCTCTGGTGTGAGACACATCAGGCATGGGGAAGGAATTCTCATGATCTAACCTGTCCATACCTTTCATAATTTTGCATTCCTCAATTAGATCCTCCTCTCAGCCTCATCAGTTCCAAGGAAAACAAACCCAGCTTACTCAGTCTGTACCCTGTTTGCAGCAAGCTGATGAAAATCCAACCTACACAGTTTGATCAATGCATGATGGAAATATGTTGCATTCAAATAGACAAAATGTTATCAATATTCAGTTATTTCTTCCCGTAATTGTGTTGTTAATCCAGGTTTAAGCATCATGTGAGCTAATGTAAGAGTGTGTGTATTCCAATAGTAAATACAACATGCAACTCGATCCACTATATGCTGACTTTCAGGATGGACCTAGTTTAAATGAGGTGCTATACAAATGTTCATCTTTTTTTCTGTCATGTTGAGTTAGTTAATCTCAATCAGGGTGGGTATTTTATAGCCAGTTGGATCAGTATGTTACAGTCAGGCTCAATGCGGGAGCTGAGATAAAAAGTACTGCAGATGCTGGAGAATCCGAGATAACAAGGCGTGGGGCTGGATGAACACAGCAGGTCAAGCAGCATCATAGGAGCAGGAAAACTTGATGTTTTGGGCCTA
>JAHRHZ010000139.1:2036862-2076148 GCA_024137785.1 Ginglymostoma cirratum
ACATCAAGTTTTCCTGCTCCTATGATGCTGCTTGACCTGCTGTGTTCATCCAGCCCCACGCCTTGTTATCTCAATGTGGGAGCTAACAGCATTCAGGGAATCCACTGATGACTATGTTACAGTTCTCACTGGAAGACAGAATACAGGATGCTTTCAGTCTCAACATCTCAAGATGAGGACTGGAGAGAAAAGCTTAATTTATATTTCTGTGTTTTGCTGTCTGGGCAAAAGTTTGAGGGGATTATGTATGAGGTCTAACTTCTGCTTCAATGACCCCTTGTAACGGATATTCTGCCAAGGAACATCTAGGTTCAAGGTCCACAAATACACTTATCTCAACTAATTTAACATTGCCACAGTTGACCCTGCTGGCTGCATACCATAGAAGCACAACCTTTCAGAGAAGCTTTACTAATTATAGGGAGACATAAAGGAAACAGAGAGCCAACTTGCAGCTCTCTATTCCCATATCTCATCCAACTCGGCCTATTTCCAGTGGGGTAATCATGGACAAGTGTGAGGAAATATCTACCTATCTGTGCTGGGAATGAATGATCTTTACTGACTGCACAGTTCTAATGTTTGTGATCCAATCTGTGGTCTTTTCAAAATGCTGTTTAAATTTGAGTAGCACAAAAACGGGTGAAAAAAATCCAAGAAATGAAAAACCAAAAGGTCAACATCTCACCACGCGCAGCAGACTTGCTATATTACAACAAATTACAAGCTCCAAAAGTTCATTAAAATGTGAAACACTCAAGGCAAGATTGAACAATCAATCGCAGTGTTAAGCGGGCAGACAATCCAGGGCAATGCATGGTACAGCACGAGTTTTGAGAAAGCTTGGGGCTTAATATTGGTAGCAGTGCCTGGAAACAACAAATCAAATCATACGGATTACAGAAAAGGAGGCCCTCAAATAGTCGTTAAACTGTGAACAAAACTCACACAGTTGTATAAACCAAGGCTCAGTATTTCTTGATATGAATTGTTCCTTTTAAGATCATTCTGAACACTGCTGCAATGGTATTCTTTAAAATGTCTATAGACACCCCAAAGCATACTGACAAATATTACTTCCACTACTGATGATGAGCTAACCAGCCTTTGAACCAGCGGATAGTTGTGATACATCCTTTAGCTCCAAAGAAGACTAAAACATTAATGACTATCAATTTACCCAGAAGCACTGTGCATGTTGAAATTTGCTATTGACTTCAATTCACTTCTTGCTTCCTTTCTCCCCAGAAACTTTCACAAAAGCTGTTGGTTATTTGGCTGAGCTGAACTACTTTGCATTCCATTCAGCTTGCTTTAATGATGTGCTGTGAATCCTGGCAGACTGATGAACATGCGACATGGAAAGGTGCAGGACATGCTACAGTGGGGTGGCACTGATAGAATCATTCCTGCAGCTTTATAGGCACAGCTGATTCATTTGGTGCATTTGGAGACAGTGAAGGTGTCAAGAAGCAATTCCAAATTTGATTCTCAGCCTGGCCTGAGTCAGCTGAACTTGATTTCTGTCAAAGTATGAAGAACTTTCTGAAGTTGTTACTGCTGTAACATAGGAAACAGAGCAGCCACTCCACTCGTCAAATTCCCACAAACAGTTATGTGACAATGACTATATAATCATTTTCTGCCCCCCATGATTGACAGCAATCAAAGCTTGACTGAAAAGTACCACAAGATGTTGTACATCCACCTAATGGGGAGGCAGGGTCTCAGGTTAGCACCACAGATAAAAGGAAGCCCTCCAATGGTGCTGCACTGGAGAGTTAGCCACGATTTGTTGTAGCCAAATCTTGAGTGGGAGATGAACTCAGAACCTTACAACTCAGCGTCAACTCAGTGCTACCAGCTAAGCTACAACTGCCATGGTGGCAAATTATTGTCTTACTTCTGTAGGATTGGTACACTCACATTGAAGAGGTGAACTTAACAGAATTGAGATGCAAGATCAGACAAGGTCTGCTGAAGGGTCCCTTCTTATGCTGCCATACATCACAACCCCGAACTTGGAAGGAAAAGATAACATCTCTTTATCATTCTCAAGTGAGCCTACTGGACACATTTGAAGAGAACATCTGAACTGGGCTCAGATCACTATCAGGACCTAAAAGATGGATATCATACATCAAAACCAGCACTTGTACAATGGTCAGGATGTGGCTGGTAACTGCTGATCTTTATCTCAACAAGAATCAATGCTTTCAAGAGAGAAAGAAAAGAAAGATAGGAAGCTATTCACTCACGTTTCTGCATCAGTTCAAGGTTCCAGGAGCACATCTTGCTGCAGGGTTGGGGTAGAATAATCACGACTGATACTCCAGGCCATCTTTTAGATGAGACATTAAACCAAGGCCCCCTCTCTCTTTCAGGTGGCTGTAGAAGATCTTGTGCCAATATTTTGAAGAAGAGCTTGGAAGTTATCTCCAATAACGCCATCTTGACCAATGGTTTTCCCACAGTCAGTATCACAGGAAGTAATTTATCTAATTATTGTTGCTTTGCTATCTGTAGGTATTTGCTGTGTGCAAACTGGTTTTGAGACTTTCAATGTTACTACAGCCACTATGCACTTCAGAAGTACTTAACTGGCTGTAAAGAAATTTGAGATGTCTGATCGTACAGAAAAAAGGGCTATATAAATATAAGCAATGATGACCAGTCCTCAAGCAATGTTCCTAATTTTACTATGGTTCCCTACAGCATACCCAAAATTGTTGAACTCCCAGGTGTGGGAAGGATGTACTGGCTCCTCTTGTTTGTTCACAATGCAACAAAATTAGTTTATAAGGGATCTCTTCCCTTAAGATGCCTTTCTTTGAGACCAAAGGAATTTGTTTTAGGTAGAGCCATTTAAGCAAGCTGATCATGAGTTAACAAAAGAGTAAGTCTATTAATTACTAAACATGAGAAGACACAATAATGTGATACTTACATGCACATGTTAGAAATAAGGAGGGAGTTCATAAAAAGACAAAAGTTAAAAGAGAGATATATAGAGCAGTCTCAGTCATTTGTGAAGAAATGTTGTCGCAGCCATCACAGTGGATGTTACTAGTAATGTTGTCAATATTGATGGAGATTGTTGGCTTTGCAAGGTGACTAAAATTCTTTTATGCAAGTTCCTTTTGACAGTAGCTACTGGCTGGCAGCAGTCAGAGTGACTGAGAGATTTTTTTATCCTGTTCTTTACCTGCAGTGCAAGGGTGTTTAATGGCTGTTCACAGAACTATGATCTTCACAGCATGCTAATATTAGGGCAACAGACCACTAACACAGACAGACTAGGGTTAAAGTTTATTTTTATACCTTGTTTTCAGTACATCATGGAAGGGTAAAATGCTAACATTATCTGCTGGAGATGGTCTCTTGCTAGAAATCAGCCTCTTGTCATCCGTTCCATTTTAGTCTTTCCACTTGAAGTTTCCAAGACTCTATACAGGTGTGATATTTCTGAATTCCTCCCCAGGCAGTTACTAAATTTTGTATATCTGCAGTCTCTTTTGGCTACGTCTTTTTTATCTTTAAAAACACGTTGCAATTATAACTTCAATACGTCCATAGGTAAACCGGGCTTATCATTTATGATCATGATACAAGTCTTTCTTTTCCTTCAGCAGGATAAGTTTGAAGATTGGTAAGGAAATATTTTCCACCCAAGTTCCCCAATTACTTAATCCTGACCCCAGGACTGAGTTGCACAATCCAATATAAAGTTGGGTTTTATTGCTCTTCACAAATGAAAACAAATTTTATTTTATAATGAGTCAGCTTCTAACAAACATTTTACTGAAAAAGAAGCAGAACAAAGGAAATATTGTCCTGGCTGTGTCCCTGAAGAAGCCAGTTATTTTTGCTTGCTAAAGGGGCTTTCACCATGCAGCAATAAAAGTAGAGACATGCACAAGGTTTACTCATCTCTGAGGAAATCGACTATTATTAACACCTCAACAGAAAAGCAACTTTTCAGGAAATAACTGTGTATCTCTGCCTTTGGTCATAGCTTTGACCAGTGCCAAGATACAAAATAAATGAGGCAATCCCAGAACTATGAAGTGCCACCTCTAGTGGTTCTCTGTTGTGACAGAGACAGATCAAAGCTACTCCATCTAGAAGCATGAACCTCTGCCACTTTCTGGCTTACTTAGAGCCCTTTGGCCCAACTTGCCCATGCTGCACAGTTTTCACAATTAAACTGGTCCCATTTGCCTGTGTTTGGTCCATTATCCCCCCAAACCTATCCCATCTATGTACCTGTCTAAACGTGTCTTAAATGATGAAATTGTACTTGCCTCAACCAATATCTCTGGCAGCCCCTTCAAGACACTCACCACTCTCTGCGTGAAAAATTGCACCTCTAGACCCTTTTTATATCTCTTCCCTCTCACCTTAAACTTATGCCCTCTAGTTAATATCATTGCAGGTCGGGGTACAGCTTTTGTGCAGCCAAGGTATAGATTACAAGTTTCAAATGTTTGAGTTTGGTTAGGGCGTGGTTTTACGTCCTTATTGGGCCTGGGATTTTACCTCGCCTTCTGTTCTGTAACTATTTTATAGTTACAGGTGAGAATGTTGCAATGGAGGTGGCATCAGAAGTATCTGGAGATAATGCACCAATCACCATGAGTGTAGAGTGGAGGCATCTCTTTTTCTGTTCATTGTTCATGCAAAATGTTACTTCATTGCAAGTCTGCGCTTTCACATCCCTCAATGCTCAGGAATGTCCGCAGTGTGTTAGACTGAAGTTATACATTTTTTTAAAAATTCAAATGGGGTACCAGTTGTAGGTTAAGGTCGAGATGAACAATCCATGTTCAAATGATTCTGTGAGTGGCATGTAGGGTGTGGTAATATAAATTGGAGGAGGATAAGAGACCAGCATTGGAGGAACACAGGGATCTCTCAGTGAAGGTTATAGAAATAGGGAAAGACAAAGCCATGAATGTGGTGTTATTTCTTTCAGCCAGTCTACCTTTACAATGCACGTTCATCATATCAATCGTTGTACCATGGCATGTGACCTGATGTTAGAAAGCTCACATACTCAATGTTAACTCAAATCACTTGACACATGGCATACTTTTGAAAGCATGCAACTTTGTCGGGACATCTCAACGTAATATTAGCCCATGTACTGATGTGCCTGTGAATGTAATGATTGTACACAGTCATAGGGTGAAATTTTCAAAAGCAGATGGAATATTATGTGGGAAAATGTGAGGTTATGTACTTCGTCATGAAGAGTAGAAGAGCTGAATATTAATGAAAGACTGTAGAAACCAACCAAACTGAGGGATTTTGGGGTTCTTCATGCATGAGTCACAAAAAGCTGGTGTCCAAGTTCAACAGGTAATAGGGAAGGCAAATAGAATGTCAGGTTTCCTTCCAAAGGGAATAAAGTATAAAAATAGGGGAGGTTGGGGGTTTGCTAAAACTATATTGAGCATAGTCAGACCACAGCTGGAATGCTGTGAACAGTTTTGGGCCCCTTATCTAAGGAAAGGTGTTCTAGCATTGGAAGCTGTTCAGAGAATGCTTATTAGGTTGATCCAGGTATATACTCTCAAGACTTACTTACTTCTGAAAAGTAAAAGCACATTTTCCTGCTCCTAAGATGCTGCTTGGCCTGCTATGTTCATTCAGCTCCACACCTTGTTATCTCGGATTCTCCAGCATCTGCAGTACCTATTATCTCTGGCACATTGTAATATGTTATTTTTGGCTGTTTGAAAATTCAATGTGGAGATGAGCCATATAAAGAGAATGGTGCCAGGGTTGGAGGGTTTGAGCTACGGGGAGAGGCTGAATAGGCTGGGGCCATTTTCCCTGGAGCGTTGCAGGCTGAGGGGGGTGGGCTTGTAGAGGTTTATAAAATCATGATGGGCATGGACAGGGTGAATTGCCAAGGTCTTTTTTTCCTGGAGTAGGAGAGTCCAAGACCAGAGGGCATAGGTTTAAGGTGAGAGGGGAAAGATTTAAAAGGGACCTACGAAGCAACATTTTCAGATAGGGGGTGGTGCGTGTATGAAATGAGCTGCCAGAGGATGTGGTGCAGGAGAGTACAATTATGACATTTAGAAGGCATTTGGATGTATATATAAACAGGAAGGGTTTTGAGGGATATGGGCCAAATGCTGACAAATGGGAGTAGATTAATTTAGGATATCTGGTCGACATGGAAGAGTTAGACTGAAGGGTCTGTTTCCATGTTGTGCATCTCTATGACTCTATGACTGTACGTAAACCTCCAAAACAAGTGGTAGGCCAAAAGCTGAAGGTAGGAAACTCCGTGTCTGCAAAATCCCCACGCAGTAAATAACTGTGACAGAATGTCAAGAATAGCTATTAGCTAGCACAAGACGAACACAGAAAGGACAGGACCTCCTCTACACTGTCCAGAACTTTAATTAACAGAGATTGTATGTGGAAATGTATAAGAATGCAAATCAATGAATTTCCTTTTGTGCCAACTGTGAGACAATAAATTTGCAATATCTGCATTTCTCTTACCACACTATATCCATAACAATTGTGGAGTGTACCTGCCAAAGATGACTATAAATCAAAATGGTAAAAACATTTAAGCAGTTTATTTAGGGCACAGTTCTTGCCCCTCTAGAAATCAATGATGTCATCATTCTATGCAACAACCCCAGACCACAAGTGACTTTAAAATATTTTAATCTTAAACAGATAAAAAAAACTTGTAAGTGAGCCTGTGCTACCATACAGGCTCTTGTTACTATTATGTTATGACGTTAATAGGTACATTAACCCATATATTTTTCCAGCATTCATGTTAATCAATACTTTAATCAGGTAGAGTTGTTCCTAGACTATAGGCTTCATTGGCAATAACAGTAAAGCTGATGCCGTGAGAAATTTTCTTCAAAGCAATTATTAACTGGGCATTTCTTCGAGACACAGCTGCAACAAAACAGTCAAACTTCCCTGTTTTCTGATGAACAGGAATGGTGTTTCCTTTTAAAATTATTCTTAATAAGATGTCCAACACTCACTGCCTGTAAGGGTAGTAGAGGCAGAAACACTCATAACATTTAAAGAGTATTTAAATGTGCACTTGCAATGCCAAGGCATACAAGCCTATAGGATAGGTGCTGGATAAAGTGATTTAAATAGTGGGTTATTTGTTTTTGACGAGTTGATTTGGGTTGAAGGACTTTTTCTTTGCTGTAGACCCTCTATAACTGAGTCACTCAATCCAACCAGTTAACTTTGGCATTCAGAATGTACCTGAACTGCCTTCCTTTTTCCATCTCTATCAGCTTAACCCTCTCTTCCCTTTTCTCTCATGCTTATACATCCCTCCCTCAAATGCATCTATTCAGGCTTTGTGTTAATGAGTTTGACATTTTCACACATTAGAGCCAAAGCCTTTTTGAATTTGCTATTTTGAGTTTTTGGCATCAAACATTACATTGACAGCCTCGAGTATTTTTTGCTCATCTTCACAAGTAGAAACATTTATATCTTCCAACTCTTGAAAGGTTTCTGCCTTTGGGGTGTTTTCAGTTCCCAATCCAACTCAATGCAGCTGCAGGCTACTGATGCACAAGAGCGTGTGTCAGCAGGCAGAGTCAGGAGGTGGGAGCTGGATGTATTGTGGCCAGCGCCCCTATACTGCTTCACTCATGAAGGTATTGCTGAGGAACAGGCATAAGTTACAGCAGAGGTACAATGGAGATACCGTCATTGTCTGGGAAGCAGCTACCACTGCCATCCGAGCACACTCAGACACCAGTCTCTACGAGACCCTCATTCAGTGAGAAGCCTCTGACATAGGCATACATCCTACTACTTTCTGCTGAAAATGAAAAATACTCTTGAAAACTCACACGATGATAACATCGTTGTGTAAACACTCTTAACGTAATACAAAGTCTCAGAGTAATTTATGGGTGTGTTATGTGTTAAAATTCACCCACAAACTAATGCAGGATTTGGACTGTCTTCCAAAAGTTGTTTAATATATCACTAACATAATACAATAAAGAACTGCAGATTCTGGAAATCTGAAACAAAAATAGAAATTGCTGGAGAAACTCAGCAGGTCTGTCATCATCTGTAGAGAGAGAAAGAGTTTGTTTTGAGCCCAGTGACTTTTCATCAGAACTGTTTTGTTTCAGATCTTTGTTTTATTTCAGTTTTTTTGTGAATGTATATTTTTGTTCAGTACAAATACTGGTTTGCTTTTCCCCCTTACTGATCCAACCATTCCCCACATCCTTGGAAAATCAACCCTTGTTATTTCTAATTACCCTCTTCAGGGATGTTATAACCCAGATCTTCTGGCTTAAAGGTAGAGGCACTTGAAACCAGAAAACCAGCCCCTCATATTTATTAGGTGAACAATCCCTTGCCTGTTGATGGTTTCTATTCAGACATATTATTGCACACCTCTGGGCCAGATGGGATTTGAACCCAGGCCTCCTGGCTCAGAGGTAGGTGCACTACTGTTGCCCTTGTATGTTCTAATGAACTTCAGCAGTTCCCTGTTATCTCCACAGCATGTCCTTGAAAGAGCTCTCTCTTACAATATTGCATGATAAAACCAAAATGCACAAGATGACCAAAGGCTTGGTCAAAGAAGTCAGTTTTAAGAGGAAGCTTGAAAGGATGGTAGTGAGGAAGGAAGCCGCAGGGAGTTAGGGAGGGAATTCTGACCTTACATCCTTCTGAGAAGGTGGTGATGAATCCTCTCCTTGTACTGCTGCAATGGGCAGTGACGATACCACGGTGATGGTAGGGTGCAAATTATAGAATCATGACCCATCGTCCGCAAAGGAATGGCAATATGGCCACGTCAGAATGGTGTACATCTTGGAGCACAGTCATGCACCCACAATATATGAACATGAGTAGGCCATTCAGCCCCTCAAGCCTGTTCCACCATTCAATGAGACCATGGTTGACTGTAGCCTAAGTCCATATACTTCCCTTAGGGCCATATTCCTAAATACCTTTGCTTAACAAAGGTTTACCTCTCAGAATTAAAATTAAGCATTGATTTTTTTCAATGTCATTTTCTTTGTTTTCAGGGATTCTTTCTCATTCTCACCGACTGCTTCATTGGACGATGCAGTCAGCAAGTAACGTGAAACGTGACCTTCTGCATTTGTGTTGAATTTTTGTGTTTTCACTTTTGAAAGACAAGATGATACAAATACCTTAGATTGTATAAATATACTATTTAAGCTATGAATAAGAGTGTTCTTAAGGGAGGAATCTCCCCTACACTTTTTCCAAAGTAGGATCATGTGGTTAGCCTGAAATGATTCAGATTCGATCAGTGATGAATTCAGACTGGAATTTCCAATTGAAAGTCCAACAACTAATTGCATACTGAATGGATTCAAAGCATTCTCACAGGTGAAATACCAAATAAACGTTCTTTGTTCAGCTTCACCCAGCCACACAGAGATTGGAATCATTCTCTGTCTCCAAACCCCCACTTTTCACAAGCATACTCCTCAAATCCCCCTTCCCCTCCTCACAGTAGCCACAGAATTCTCTGTTGCACCCATGTCCCCTTTTATCAATCTAAAATATCCCATCTTATTTAGGACTCTACCATACTTTATTCTCATAAGGAAAGGTTTCTTCATAACTAACTTATTTAAGGCAAGAGGTAGGAGGTTGAGAGGAACGCGAGGAGAATTTTTTTCACCCAGAGGGTGGTGGGAATCTCGAACTCACTACCTGTCGGGATGAGAGTCAGAAACTCTCATAACATTTAAAAAGTATTTAGGTGTGCACTTGTGGTATCAAGGTATACAAGGTTATGACCCAATGGTTAGAAAATGGCGAGGTGCATGTTTTTCACCAGCTCAGACTCAAAAGGCTTTTTGCTGCACTGTAGCTTTGGTAATGATTCCATGGCTATGTAACCTTCTGCTGATGTTTGGTTAATCGCAGCCGCCCTTCCCATACCTTACCCAGGACACCCACCCTGCTTAATTCCCCACAAAAGCCAAGACTCCCTCCTTCCTTTGTGTTTTATGACTTTTCTCCTCAGCCTTTAAGAGGAGTATGCCCAATGATTAGCAACTGGGTAGTCAAATCCTGGTGGCTGCAGCAGGATTAGTCAAAATAACTTCCCTTCAATCTCCAATCACAAGACTCCTCCTGTCTGCCTTGTTCTGCTCATCCAATCCTGAATCCTATGAAAACCTATGGAGGAAACCTATGAGTGGAGGAGAAGGTGTATCAAGAATGAGACATAAAATAACTGTAGGCTGATACTCGACACATTTGGCCACATTATGAACACACTGGCTTGTCAGCAGAGTCTTAGAGTGAGATTTGAGGTCAGGACTTCTAGCTCAGAGGGAGGGGCACCATCCACTGCATCACAACACCTCAACTGGTTAATTACTTGAAAAAAATATTATCAATACAACAGAGGCAGCATAGCAGATTGGGATTACTTCAGAAAGCTCAGTGAAGGAGTCAATGTTAGTACAATGGATCCATTGGTAACCATCTATTCGACACCAACACAAAGGCCATTTTCAATTGTCCTACATGTTTTATACATCAGAGAACAAATTGCCTTCTCTGAAGGTCATTATTGAACAAAAGTCTGCTCTTACAATAATTCAGCACCATTTTAATTATGCTAATCCAAAAATGAGCAAATCTTTTGGATTCCATTTTATACCTCCCCAAGGTGGGGTTTAAAACTTACAACTTGTGGTTTTCTGGTCCAAATGCATTGCCAACAACCTATTTCGAATATTTTGACAGGTTTTGTGGCCTGAATTCAGAACATGGACGATCAATGCTCCTTGCAAAACTGCAGTTAATCCATCAGAGAGACATGATCGGTTAGACAAATGGACGAACGCCTGGCAGATGAATTTCAATGCAGAGAAACATCAGGTGAAGCACTTTGGTAGAAGAAACATGGAGACACAATACAGGCTCAATGGTAGAACTTTGAGGGGAGCACAGGAGCAAAGGGACCTTGGGATTCAAGTGGATAATTCTCTGAAGGTGGAGGCAAGTAGACACAGTTATTAAGAAGGCTCATGGGGCCCTCGAGTTTATAAATAGAGGCATAGATTATAAAAGCAAGGAAGCGATGCCACTACAATTTTTTTTCCCTTATTCATTCACAGAATGTGGGCATCACTGGCTAGGCTGGAATTTATTGCCCATTCCTAATTGCCCAGAGGGCAGTTCAGAGTCAACCACATTGCTGTGGGTCTGGAGTCACCTGTAGGCCAGACCAGGTAAGGATGGCAGTTTCCTTCCCTAAAGGACATTAGTAAACCAGATGGGGTTTTCCCGACAATCAGCAATGGATTCACAGTCATTATTAGATTCCTAATTCCAGATATTTATTGAATTCAAATTCCACCATCTGCTGTGGCGGGCTTTGAACCCAGGTCCCCAGAACGTAGTCTGGGTCTTTGGATTAACGGTTCAGCAATAATACCTTGGGGAGATGATGGTGTAGTCAAAGCACATTTGGAGTATCGTGTCCAGTTCTGGACACCTTATTTAAGGATAGATGTTAAATCCCTGGAAAGAGTGTAAAGGAGATTTATTAGAATGATGCCAAGAATGAGGGATTTTAGATACAAAAAAAATTAGAGAAATTGAGATTATTCTCCTTCAAGCAGAGAAGATTAAGAGGTGACATTATTGAGATGTTCCAAATTATGAAAATGGATATTCTGTTTCCAACAAGTTGGTGTATCAGTAACTAGGCATCACAATTAGTGTGTCAGCAAGAGATCGAGGAGTGAGATGAGGAGAAACATCTTTACTCAGAGTTGTTAGGATTTGGAATGCACTGCCTGGGAGAGTGATGGAGGCAGATTCCACAGAAGGTATATTTGAAAGGGATGAAGTTAGACTGCTACGGAAGTAGGGCTGGAGAATGGGCCTAGCTGGATAGCTCTTTCCAGAGTTGGTACAGACTTGATGGGTCAAATGGTCTCCTTCTTCTGTGCAGTAAAAGTCTACATTCCCCATTATGGTAAATAGAAAATGAAAGAATAACACAAGCATCAAACATTGCCCCAAAATGGCAAAATTACCTTTCTCTTTATTCTGAAAGAACTTGAGTTAGCTCTTTTCCATCTGTTTCAGGCTTCAGCGTGTCTGTCAGTGGAATGTCCAGCAGCTCATATATAAACAATGAGATTCAGCAAGATCGCATATTAATAGGAAAAATATAAAAATGGAGATCAAATTTCAGATAAGTCAAGAATCATCAAAATTAAAATTAAACTTAGAAATTGTCATCTTCTCGGTCGATACCATTGAAGTGAAAATCCCTGAAGAAGTGTTAGGAGAAATATAAATAAATCTATATTTATCACTGTCAGAGTATTATGTGGAATTCTTGACAAAATCAACAGAAAATATTGCACTCGAAAGCTCATAAAGCAAGATAAATTTTGCACTACAGCAGAAGTCATGGTCTTAATTGCCTTAATATTTAACTTCAGAATTATTAGGAAAAGACCTGCTATTGATGAAATAATAGCTACGCGGTGAATTGTCTCTAATGGCTTGTTCCTCTGCTGGTGCAGCTGTTTCTTTCCTGTACCATTTTCTTCCTTCACTCTCTCTCTCCCTCTCTCTTTTTTTCTCTCTTTCTGTCGAAGGTTGGTAACTCATGTAACTAAGCTGTCTGGTAACTCACTAAGTCACAACTCATTCACCTCAGAGTTTTGTCACAAATTACTCCCTGCTTAAAGAACAGTTGAGCCAATCCTGAATTCGCCCTACCTCCACACAACTGTATTTTCCACCAAAGCTACTCAATTGCCAATACCCAGAGGATGTCTGGGCTGAAATATCTCCTTCTGAGCTGGCCACAGGACAATCTGACAAAATAGAAGCAGAGACTGAAGTTCTGCACAGCTTGCTACGTTGGAGCTCCTGTGGGACAATGGGCAATAATTCTACTTCTGAGACAGAAGATCTGGGTTTAAGTCCCATTCCAGGACTTGATGACCACAGCTTGTGATGTAGCCAACCAGGTTGATTATAAAATTACAAGCCCTGCCAATAAGTCTGTGGTAGGTGTTAAGAAAGGGACAGATTCCTTGTCAGACAGAACCATAGAGAAGCTCAGTGCCACGTGTCCCTGCGTTAAAAGACTCCACACATAGGTTTTTGCTTGGGGCGTACAGCATACCAAGTGACTCCTTGATTCAAGGAACTGATTCCTCAACTGGACAGCACTGACTGAACACATTGGAGTGTGCTAAGAATTCACATAACAACAGATTTATGATCAGTTGTTGGGCATAGAATCCCTAAAGTGTAGGAGCAGGTCATTCAGTCCGCGCTGATCCTTCAAACAGCATCCAACCCAGACCTACATCCTTGCATTCCCCATGGCTTATACACCTAGCCTGCACACTATGGGCAATTTAACATGACCAATCCACCATAGCCTACACATCTTTGGACTGTGGGAGGAAACCAGAGCACCCAGAGGAGTCTGACACAGACACGGAGAAAATGCAAACTCCAAACAGCCAGGCGCCCTAGGGTAGAATTGAGCCCAGGCTCCTGACGCTGTGAGGCAGCAGTGTTAACCACGTGCTGCTCTATGGCTCACTTACACTTGCTACAAGTTGCCTATCTTCACGGATCCTGTGAAAAAGGAATTTGTCTCGGTATTGCTCCTATTCAATTAAGCAAGAGCTTGGGAAGCACTGTTCCCTCATACATTCACATGACACAACTTGATGAGAGTCACCTTGTGTTTTTTGAATGCCAACTAAGGCTTTGAGTGATTGGTTCCTGGCGCGTTCTTCACGCAACACCTCAAATACATGCCATTCAACTGAACTCTGTTTCTCATGCAGTTTGAGTGGCTCTTGTTTTGAAACTTAGCATTCAGGCCTGGGTCCTAGTGAGCAGGAGACAAAACACTTCAATAACATGACTATCTACTCAGCAATACTCAAGATTTCACAGCAGCTGTCCCACCCACATTATGGAGTGGAGAGTTTGATTCCCAAGGTTAGCAGCAAACAGGAACAAGGGGAAGGAGAGGCAAGTTTCACCACAGAATTGTTTATAACATAGAGCAGACATACAAGCCATTCTACCCAATCAGAATACATCAGTGTTTATGATCCACTTGAGCCTCCTCCTACCTTTGCTTATCTAAATTTATCATAGGCCTCTATTCCTTTCTTTCTTATGAGCGTTTCTATCTTCCCTTTATATAGATCCGTACTATTCGACTACTCCCTCTGCTAGTGAGTTCCACATTCTTACTTGGGGCAGCACGGTGGCTCAGTGGTTAGCACATGCAGCCTCATAGCCCCTGGGACCTGGGTTCAATTCCACCAATTGTGTGCGTAGAGTTTGCATGGTTTCTCAGCGTCTGTCTGGGTTTCTTCCCAAAGATGTACAGGTTCGGTCGATTGGCAATGTTAAATTGCCCGTAGTGTCCAGAGTTGTGCAGGCTAGGTGGATAAACCATGGGAAATGTGGGGTTACAGGGTGGGTATAGGTGAGATGCTAGGGTCAGTGTGGACTCAATGAACTGAATGTCCTGCTTCCCCACTTATAAAGATTCTGTACCCCACTTTGGGTCAAGAAATTTAGTCTGAATTTCCATTGGTTTCATTGCATTTTAGTAATTATTTCAGTTATGCTGTTCCTTGCTCTGTATCCACTCTACCATAACTTTAAAGACCTTTATTACGTCACCTCTCAGCCTCCTTTCTTCAAGAGAAAAGAGATGGTGTCAAATAGGAAAAATTGTGAAAAATGCAAACATTTGTCTTTCCAGTTGTTAGTTTAGACTTGAGTTAGTTGGAATTAAATTTTTAAAAGACTCCATAATCCTTTGTTTTATAATGGAATGTATATGGCAGTCTAGCTTTTGAAAACCGAATAACGGAATAGAGGAGCTTATTCCTACATTGGGTTTGACTCCATAATATTAAAACAAATGTCAAAGGTTAAATTATTAGCATTAGGTGCTAGGTTGAACGAGGACCCAGACAGAGACAATCACCAACACTTTAAGTGGTGAAAGAAAGAGGCGGACACTGTGTTTCTGTGACAGCACAAGAGGGAATGGAGGCAGGAACTTCATAAAGGATGCGAGAGACGGTGGAGAGAGCAGCTTCGTAATGAATAGGAGAGACAGCAAGGTCAGCAGCTTCTCAAATAACATGAGAGAGCAGAGACAGCAGCTTCATAGACCAAACAGCTGGCTGCCTGAGAAGGGCAGCGAGGGGAGATGTAAATCATCAGTTTTGATTCGTCAGTGCCAAAGTACTTCGACATTAGAAAACTGTTACGCGATTGGAGGGTATTTCTTCCATGTTGCTTTTGATTGACCAAGTAGATTAAATAAGGAAAGGTTATTGGAGCTGAAGAACACCGTAAGAGGTCCAATTTCATTTATTAAATAGAATGGGGATGGCTAAGCAGGCAATATGTTGCAGCTGTAAATTGATTGGAAAAATATAATCACTGGAACGTTAATCCAGGGATCCAGGTTCAAATCCTACCAGAGCAGATGGTGGAATTTGAACTCAATAAAAATCTGGAATTAGTAGTCTAGTGATGACCTTGAAATCATTGCCGATTGTCAGGAAAAACCCATCTGGTTCACTAATGTCCTTTTAGGAAAGGAAACTGCCATCCTTACCTGGTCTGGCCTACATGTGACTCCAGACCCACAGCAATGCGGTTGACTCTTAACTGCCCTCTGGGCAATAAATGCTGGCCAAGCCAGTGATGCACAAATCCCATGAATGAATAATGAAAAAACAAATTTCCAGAGTGCATCGGGGTTGTTCTTAGAGCAGCATGTTTCAGGGCTACCCAGGAACAGGCTATTTTAGATCTTGTAATGTACAACGAGGTAGGATTAATAAGTAATCCCATCAGGGGTAGTGATCACAATATGATAGAAATTCAAATTCAGTTTGAGGAAGAGTGACTCAGGGCTTGAACCAGTGTCCTCAATGTAAATAAAAGCAATTATCGAGGTATGAAGGAAGGGTTGTCTAAAATGGGCTGGGATTATAGATGAAGGGGAACATCAGTAGATGAGCAGGGGCAGACATTTAAGCAGATATTTCATAACATTCAGTGGTCAAGAACAGTGCCCAATCAAAACCTAAGACGTATAAAGTGGTGTTAACAATTGTCTAGCCAGAGGATTTTTAGGAAACAGCAGATGACAATAAAGTTAACAGAAAGGTAAGAAAGTGATTGAGGTAGTAAACGAGAAAGTAAATTGGCAATAAAGATAAAAATCAAACAGCAAAAACTTCTGCAAGCATATACAAAGAAAGGGGGGTATGGGTATAAAGCGCATATCAATTTATATTTTTGTAATATTGATTGTGGACTGAAATGGAAAATATTTTCCGATTTTTCTTCCTAAAAAAAAAGTTGTGGAAAAGATTGATGCACTTTTCAAAGCTTATCGCTTATTGTAAGTGTTTAAACTATCACTTGTTCAAAAAGTTGGGGAGGTTTAATTACAGATGCAGTGTGTATAAAATGAAACTTGGCTTAAACTAAGTTCAGTTCAAGTTTGAGTTTAGTGTGGAATGCAGTGTGAAAGATATAAATTTCCAATGGGGTACAATAGAAGATGATGTTTCCATCCATGGGGGAATCTCAAATTGTTACAGAATAAAGGAACACTCATTGTAGACTGAGATGTGAAAGAGTTTCTTTCCCCAGAGAGTAGCGAATATTTGGGTTTTCTACCCCAGACAGTTGTAGAGGCTAGATCACTTCAAGTATTCAAAGCAGGAGGGAGATAGGTTTTTTTTTAAATATCAGAGAGTTGAGGGCTATGAGTAATTAACGTGAAATAGGAGTTGAAGTCTAGGACAGTTTAATCACTTTGTTGTTAAATTACAGGGCAGGCTTGGGGGGCCAAATGGTCTCTTTCATGCTCCTGTTCCTTATGTTCTTCGAATAGTTACAGGAAACAGCACTGTGAAATGATTATCTGCATTAATTAGCTTTAAAATTGTTGATATATGTATATCATGCTGATATATCCAGCTGTAGCTAAATTACAGTATTGTTTTAATATAGGTCTAATGAATCATACGATATAGTCAGCCAGATCATCAAGAACATTCTCAATTGTATTTTTCGCATGCTTCAATCTTTTTCTAGTGATTGGAACGAGATCAGCCAGTTGGGCCTCGTAGAAAATGAGTTCCCCGATTGAGGCTGTTAACCTGGTCTAATCAGGGAGCCCCGGCCGACAGATATAAACAGGAGTGTCAGGGGTTCTGTTCACTCTAGGAACTGGCTCAGAGCTAGCTGGGTCAGTTTCCTGTATTATGCATGTGTAAACAAAGGGTAACTTGGTGATGGCCTTCACGGATATATTTCACTTCTATCAGAAAACGTCTTCAATAATATGATCTCACCCTCCATCCTGACTCAGTGGAACAAGAGATGGACCTGAGTCACCTGCAGTGAGGAGCAATCCCCCAGATAATGGCTGCTAGCTTCCATGCCCTCATTTGAATGGATGAAAATCATGGGTCATGTGCCTGCAATATACCAATGTGCACTTACACCTGGCCTAGGATTTCTTGTGGTGCAGTGTTAATGTCCTTACCTCTAGACTAAGAACTGGATTCAAATCCCACTTACTCCAGAGGTCTGAAATAGCGTCACTAAACAGAAAGATTAGAAAATATCTTGCGACAAGCCTGCTACTACGTTGCAGGCTCAGGTTCAGGAAAAATTCAACGTTATAAACACCTCTCAAAATGAACTGTGCTGAAATTGAAGAACTATTTTATGGCAACATGCAGCAACTTAGCTACAATAGAAAGGAATGAGATAAATAACCAGATGTGGTTTTATTGGGGTGCTAGGGGAAGAGCGTATCATTTGGCCAGGATACTATAGGAACTCCTTACTTCTCTTGGCATATTGCTGAAAGGTCATTAACATTTGAGCAGTTTGGCGGATTTCTCATCACCTTAAGTGTTGCAGCATTTGCTGGACCATGCTTAAACATCTGAATCATGAATCATACAGTACAAAACAGACCCTTCATCTCATCAAATCTGCATTGACAAAACCCCACTCTAAATCTACAGTAGTGCCACTTGGCCTATAGCCTTGAACCTTACAATGTTTCAAGTTGTCATCCTCGTACTTTTTGAAAGAATCATAGAATCCCTACAGTGTGGAAACAGGCCCTTTGGTCCAACAAATCCACACTGACCCTCAGAGCATCCCACCCAGACCCATTCCCCTATAACCCACCTAATCTACGCATCCCTGAACACTACGGGCAATTTAGCATGGACAATCCACCCAGCCTGCATATCTTTGGACTGTGGGAAGAAACCGGAGCACCTGGAGGAAACTGACGCAGGCACAGGGAAAATGTGCAATCTCCACACGGATAGTCGCTCAAGGGTGGAATTGAACCCAGGTCCCTGGCATTCTGAGGCAGTAGTGCTAACCACTGAGCAACCATGCCACCTCTGAGAGTTGCCATCTCGACTACCCTCCCAGGCAGTACATTCCGTCTGGGTAGATAATATCTTCATAGTTTAGAATGAGGTGATTTTGAAGCTGTAATAATATTTCAATGGGCCTCATATTTGACAGTTTTCATATATGTTCCCCCATCTGTAACAGTCAATTTCAGTTGTCAACAGCCATATGGTAATATGCGCTATAGTCGTTGTTAGGCAGCTTTAATCTGTCTGTCTCTACAATACTGTCAGGTTTTTAGTGAGTGATTTTCTGTGATTGGTAAACATTTGCCTTAGTCTTTCTTCTTCCTGTAGTTGCCCTACCTGCCACCCCAACACACCCACACACTACCCCCTTCCACTCAATGTTCACCTGATATTGTTTGCATCCTCGAATCCTTCTTGCTCATGGCTTTCACGATATTAATGCACCCAAGGGAGGTTGTTCAGCTCAACTGTCTAAAAAGAAATCAACCCTGTACTTCACAGAGCTGTCTCCACGGTTTTCACCTCCGTAACACTGATTCGGAGTATCAAGTATTGAGAATGGGCTGACAAGATGATTCTTGATGAAGGCATAAAATTGGTCATTCGCCAGTTTGAGCCATAGAGTCATACAGCAAGGAAACAGAACCTTTGGTCCAACTTGTCCATGCCGACCAGCTTCCCTAAACCGAACTAGGCCCATTTGCCTGAGCTGCTTCTATCTTTGCTAGTGTATTAAGGCTCTATCTTAGAATTCCTGTCCTGAATTATTCTGTCAATACGTTTCTACCCTGTTGAATTTGTTCCTGTGTATAGTGTTAACTTTAAAGGTATCAGGCTGAAATTTAAAGCCCCACAGCAGGCCCTGTTACGGCTGTGCCCTTGGGTCCTGGTCTCTCTTACCAATGGAAGCATCTTCCCAACATCCACTTTGTCCAGGCCATTCAGTATTCTGTAAGTTGCAATTAGATCCCCCCTCATCCTTCTAAACTCCAATGAGTATAGTCCCAGAGTCCTCAAACATTCCTCATATGTTAAGCTTTTCATTCCTGGGACCATTCTTGTGAACCTTCTCTGAACCTGCTCCAGGGCCAGTACATCCTTCCTGAGATATGGGGCCCAAAACTGCACACAAAAATCCAAATGTGGCCTGACCAGAGCCTTATAAAACCTCAGTAGTACATCCCTGCTTTTATATTCAAGTCCTCTCAAAATAAATGCCAACATTGCATCTGCCTTCCTGACTACTGACTCAACCTGCAAGTTTACCTTGAGAGAATCCTGGACTAGAACTCCCAAGTCTCTTTGCACTTCGGATTTCTGAATTTTCTCCCCATTTAGAAAATAGTCCATGCTTTTATTCTTCTTACTGAAATGCATGACCTTACGTTTTCCTACTTTGTACTCCATTTGCCACTTCTTCGCCCACTCTCCTAACCTGTCCAAATCCTTCTGCAGCCTCGCCACCTCCTCAATATTACCTGTCCCTCCACCTATCTTTGTATCATCTACAAACTTAGCCAGAATGCCCACAGTTCCTTCATCTAGATCATTAATGTATAAAGTGAAAAGTTGTGGTCCCAGCACTGACCCTTGTGGAACACCACTTGTCACCGACTGCCATCCTGAGAAAGACCCTTTTATCCCCACTTTCTGCTTTCTGCCAGACAGCCAATCTTCTATCCATGCTAGCACTTTGCCTCTGACACCATGGGCCCTTATCTTACTCAGCAGCCTCCTGTGCGGCACCTTGTCAAAGGCCTTCTTGAAGTCCAGGCAGATAACATCCATTGGCTCTCCTTGGTCTAACCTGCTTGTTATTTCCTCAAAGAATTTTAGCAGATTTGTCAGGCATGACCTCCCCTTGATGAAACCATGCTGACTTTGCCCTATCTTACCGTACACTTCCAAATTTTCAGAAAACTTATCCGTTGCAATGGACTCCAAAATCTTACCCACGACTGAGGTTAGGTAATCGGCCTGTAATTTTCTGTCTTTTGTCTTACTCCCTTTTTAAACAGGGATGTCACAGTAGCGATTTTCCAGTCCTCTGGGACCCTCCCTGACTCTACTGATTCCCGAAAGACCGCTGCTAACATCTCCGCTATCTCTTCAGCTATCTCCTTTAGAATTCTGGGGTGTAGTCCATCTGGTCCAGGTTATTTGTCCACCTTCAGGCCAATCAGTTTTACTAGCACCTTTTCCTTGGTGATGGCCACCATACTCAGCTCTCCCCCTTGACTCTCTTGAATTTTTTGGAGATTACTTGTGTCTTCCACCATGAAGACTGATGCAAAGTAATTATTCTAAACCTTTCATATCCATGTACCAGTTCTTAAATGCTGCATCTGTACTCACCTCTACTAATTCCTCTGGCAGTTTATTCCATACACGCACCATCTTCTATGTGGAAAAAGTTGCGCCTCTGGTCCCTTTTAAATCTTTCCCTTCTCACCTTAAACCTATGCCCCTCTAGTTTTGGACTTCCCTACCCTGAGAAACAGACCCTGTCTATTCACCTTATCCACACCCCTCATGATTTTATAAACCTCGATAAGGTGATTCTTCTTTGACTTAAAAACTTTGAATAAAACAAACCACACTTTTCTCCTCTTGACTGAAGTGAGTTCAGACAGTTGGACCTCATAGAATATGTTCTCTGATTTGTCCAATCAGAGAGTCCTGGCTGACAATATAAGTAGGAGTGTCAGAGGTTCTACTGAATTAAAAACCGAAAGAACTGCGGATGCTGTAAATCAGGAGCAAAACCAAAATTGCCGGCAAAGCTCAGCAGGCCTGGCATCTGTGGAGGGAAAAAACAGAGTTAACGTTTCGGGTCCAGTGACTCTTCCTTAGAACTCTTCCTCACCTGTTCTGAGGAAGAGTCACCAGACCCAAAACTTTAACTCTGTTTTTTTTCCTGCACAGATGCTGCCAGGCCTGCTGAGCTTTGCCAGCAACCTTGGTTTTGTGTCAGAGGTTCTGCTCACTCTGAGAGCTGGTTCTGAGGAAGCCAGACCAGGGTCATGTACTATGCACCTGTAAAGGGTGGTGACATGGTGATGGGGCACTGGCTTCTGTAGAATTATTCCAACCTCCACTTTCAAGTCTTTTCTAGATCCCCTACCCGTGTTCCCAGGCATTACAGCTAACTACAAAGACTAAAATGGGGTCGCAATGGGAAAGGTTTGGGAAGCACAACTTTTGAAAATTGAGGATGAAATGGGCAATATGCAAATGAAAGCTCGCAACTTCCTTTCTGGATATTTTAATAACGGTCCCCTCTCAAATGCAAGAATCCTGCATTTATATAGCTCCTTTCTTAGCCTCAGAATATCCTTTTCAGCCCTTGAAGTATTTCTGAAGTGTCATCATTGCCATCATGTTAGCGGCTAAGTCCACAAACAGCATCATGATTTTGGGATCTTATTTTTAGTGATGTTGATTAACAGATAAACATTGGTTAGGAAGCCAGTCAACCTTTCCTGTTCATCTTTGAAATAATGTCCCCAAATCTTCATTGGACACCTGAAGTGGAAGTAAAGGTCTCAGTACAACATCACATCTGAAAATGTCAGCTTTGATTATTTGATTCAAATTCTTGTTGAACTTTCTTTTTGTTTCCAAATCAACCATTTTGAAGATATAATTACACAGTTCTAGAGCAGGTGGGACTTGAATCCAGGCCTCCCAGTCCGGTGGTAGGGACACTACAACTACACCACAAGTGGACCCCTGGCTACTTGAAGCGACAACCTTCCAATCCATGAGGCATAGGTGTTACCAATAAGCCCCAAAAGATTTCCGGAAATCTTTAAGGGCTCTTGCGGGGCAGTGGTAGTGTCCCTCCCTCTGATCAAGGAGGTCAGGTTTCAAGTCCCACCTTCTCCAGAGGCATATAATAAAATCTCCAGACAACCAGATTAGGAAATATTTCCAGAAAGCTCAAGTGTGTTTCTCTGCTATTTGCCTCACAGACAATCTGTTGCATTTTTTTTCCTTTATTCTTTCATGGGACATGGGCATCACAGGTAAGGCTGGCATTTGTTGCCCATTCTTGTTGCCCTTGAGTTAATTGGCTCTCTGAGCTGTTTCAGAAGGCAGTTAAGAATCAACCACCTGGAGTCACAGAAATATAGAAACTAGGAGCAAGGACAGGCCCTTGAAGTGTACCTTGCAATTCGATACAAATCATGGCTGATCCTTTATCTCAATACCATACTCTGGCTTTTGCCCCCATACCCTTTGATGCCTTTAAAATCTAAAGACTTATCAATCTCTTTCTTGACGTATCTTCAGCCACTTAGCCTCCATAGCCTTCTGTGGTAAAGCATTTCACAGATTCATTACCCCAATCCAAGAATCTAACTCCCTTGCTACAGCGTTTCTGCAGCCATATGTTTGATTATTTCTATTCTTGCTGGAACATGGCACGCGTAGTAATCTCAGGATTAGAGGCTGTATTTTTTTAAGATTAGGACCTAACTCCCTATATTCAGCTTGTAGAACCTCATATGTTGTTTTTTATAAAACCTATAACATTGGTACCAAAACGACTCACTTTTCAGCCTCCTCTTTCTGAATGCTGTGCAGCCATTCCAAGGCACAAGGGAGGCCACAGACCATTCTGTGGTCTCTATTTTATTCCCGAAAGGACATCAATGAACTAGATGGGTTATTAAACAGCAGTTACATGTTTCTGATGAAGGGCCTAGGCCCGAAACATCAAGCTTCCCTTCTCCTATGATGCTGCTTGGCCTGCTGTGTTCCTCCAGCTCCACACCTTGTTACATGTTTGCCATTCAGCTAGATTTTAAATTCCAGACTTCAATGGATTCTGCCCTGATGGGTTCTGAACTCATCCCCAGAACATTAACCTGGAGCTTTAGAATTACTAGCTCCTTATCAACATGCCCCAACTCCCCAACACTTCCAATGTTTCTTCTCTCCATTTGTGCCAGTAACCAAAATTGAACATAATACTGAAGATATTGTCCAGTAAGGGGAAATCTTAGAGGTAAAGTACAACCTGACTTTAACATTTTTGAACATACCCCTTGTTTTTACCTTCAGATGCAGAACTGGAGTCATGAGTAGTACAGCTTTGTTATTCAGAATCACTGCAGACTGAAGATATTCAGTGCATAGCCAGGATTACTGATCAAGTGACATTTCAGTGCCAAAAAGCAGTCACTATCACTTCCATCAAACATGTTTCCTGTTCCTATCTAATTCTAAGTCATTAAAAACCCTGGCTAATGCCTGTAACCTTTGAGAGAAATGTGGAGGTTTTCTTCTGGTGGTTAGGAATTATCACAGAACAATGAGTTGCACATTTAAAAAAAGATCATCTTTCTAAAAAGGGAATATTTTCAAATGTATTCTCACATCTGCCACTCAACTCCTGATGTTAGTTAATGCTGTCTTCATTCAGCGAGATGGCAGTAATTTGAAACAACCCTATAATGTCATTATGCTCTGGTTTTCTGAATTCACTGCAATTATATAATGAGATGAATTACAAATACTGAGAACAACAATCGTGTTTTTTATACGCACCATGCTATAATGGTGGCATCGTGTGTCTATTACAGACATCCACTGAAGCCTTGTTCTGAGCAGAACGAAGAGAAAGTGTGTATTGTTTTGGATTTCCAAAATACATGCCAATGTACGGGTAGGTTGGAGAAATGGAACACATGGAAGACTTAAAAAAGTAAAAATCATTAAGGGATTTGAATGGAGGGTTAGAATTTTAAATTGGAGGGTTTGGGTCATGGTAATTAGCAATAAGCACAACAGCTGAGGAAGGTAATTGGTGTGAGACAAAAACAGAAATTGTTGGTAAAACTCAGCAGCTCTGGCTACATCTGTGCGAAGAAAGCACAGTTAACTTTTCGCTTCTGGTAACTGCCAGAAATTTATGCTTCATGTTTCAGACCTCCAGCATCTGCAGTTCTTTGCTTTATTTTAAAATAAATGGCATGTTGGATCTTATCGCAAGTGGTTTGCAACACAAGGGCAGAAGACTTGCTACAATTCGATAAGGCTTTGGTGAAACCATACAGGGAAGCAGTACAGCGTTATTCACCACGTGGTTTTGTTCACCACATGTATCCACATACCATCACCAGACTTCAAAAGTAATTCATTGGTTGCTGAGTGGTTCAGGAATCCTGGGAAATGAAAGATGCTATCTTCTCTTTCTCACACAAATGATTGAGAGAATCTGGATTGCACTACCTCTGAAGGCCAAGAAGCAATTGAAGCTGGGGATTACTTGTGAAGCGAGGATATTAAAGGGAAATGTGGAAAGGGCTGACAATTGGGAGTAAAAGGATTCAAGATCTTGCATAGCCAACAAAATGGTATAGTTAGCTAAAACCCACCTGCTCATCTGCTTTGCCGTAAAGTGGAACAGCAAAGCTTTTCCATGACATCTATTCATTCCTCCCTTCCCTGCACATTGACAATTTGCAGCATTATATTCCCTGTAAGACTATTTGAGCAGGAGAGGGCCACTCAGCCCATCAAGTCAAGTCCACAATTCAGTGAGACAATTGCTGATCTGATAACCTTGACTCCACTTTCCTGCCTTTTCCCATATATAATCCTTGTTTCACTGATTGATTAATCATCTGTCTTTCTCAGGTAGAATACATTTAACCACCCAACCTCCACAATCCTCTGCGCTAAAGAATTCCACAGATTTGCTACCTGCCAAGATAAGAAACTCCTTTTCATCTCTGTCTTCAATAGGTGACCTCTTGCTCAGGGATTACATTTATCAGGCATGATTTCCCACCCATGAAGCCACACTGACTCTGGTGTGTTGTACAATATATTTCTAAATGCTCAGGTGTTATATCCTTTCCATTGATGGGTGGTCATATTGAAACAGACAAGATCATGAGGAAGTTTCACAGCCTGGATGGTGAAAAGGTGTTTCTGCTCGGGGGAGTCTCAAACTAGGGAATACAGATAAAGAATAAAGGGTCCTCTTTCAAAACTGAGATGCAAAGGAATTTCTTCTTCAAGAGGGTCGTGAATTTATAGAATTCTCTACCCTGGAGAGCTGTGGGGGTTAGAACACTGAAACTATTTAAAGTGGAGGTGTGTGGATTTGAGAGACATTGGGCCGTTGAGGGCTATATTCAGCTGACTTTGACATCAGGGTCAGATCAGCCATGATCTTGTTGAATGGCAGAAAGTCCTCCTGCTCCTATTTCCCATGTTCTGATGTTCTTTATAACAAACTCTAACATTTTCTCAAGAGCAGATGTTGAACAAACAGGCTAATAGCTGCCAGTTTCTGTCTCTTGCCCTTTTTGGATAAGTATGTTACATTGGCACTTTTCCAGTCCTCTGGGTCTTTTCCAGACTGTAAGAAATTTTCGAAGATTATTACTAATGCATCCATTGTGTCTGTAGCTACTTCCTTTAAAAATTTAGGATAGAATGCATCAGGTCCAGGTATTTAGGGGCTTTTAGCCGCATTAGTTGCCCACACAGACACACACACACACACAGGCACACACACACAGACAGACACACACACACACAGACACACACACACACAGGCACACACACACACAGGCACACACACACACAGACACACACACAGACGCAGACAGACACACACACACACACACTGACACACATACACACTTATTTGGCATCATTTGGAATTCTATTAATGTCCTTCACGTTAAAGTCTAATGCAAAGTATTTATTCAATTCTTCAATTATTTATCCTCTGCCATTTCTTAGCTGACCATTATTATTTCCACGGCCTCATTTACTCAGGGACCAATGTTCACTTCAGTTCACTCATCCTTTTTATATGTTGAAAGGCGCTCTTGCTATGTGTTTTGATATTACTTGCTAGCTTATCTTCAAAGTTTATTTTTGTCGTTTTTAATGATTAATCTTTCTCACATTCTATATTGCTTTTTCTTTCAGTTTGATACTGTTCTTAGCTTCCCTGGACAACTATGATTGTTTATGCTCTTCCTAAAATCCTTTGTAGCCATAATTTTATACTGAACCAGAATGGTTATTAGCTAAGTCTTGACACAGATGATGGGGAAAAAGTGGCTGACTTCACAGGAACAATAGCCTACTGTGCAAGGCAGAACCAGGCACTACTCATTAAGCAGGAATCTGGTGATAAGGAGTGCTAAAAGGCTGCTCGACCTTCTCAATTATCAAGGTTACTAAATTAAAGATTGCAGGGACAGCAATGAAACAGATCCGTCTTGTCTGTATGACCCTTGGATGGATAATCATAGAGTCACAAGGGTCCTGTGCGGGAGTCCAATCTTTTGGAACTTCCAGAGAAAACAGACAAAAATAAGTGTTTTGAAGACATCAGCCACATAACCTGCGAATAACCATTGCGGAAGCGGGAGCCTGAGCTCACAATTCAGAGAAGAACATATCCAGCTCAGTGACTGAAGCCTGGCCAGCTCTCCATCACCAGTACAGGTCATACACAAGTCTCGGTCATGAGTCTGAGTCAGCTTGTGTTGTAACCTGGAGCAGTTTAATGATGGAGTGTTAAAATGACTGAGTTTTATTTCTTTATTCATGCACTGGATGAGGGCGTCGCTGGCTAGGGTAGCATTTATTGCCCATCCCTAATTAACCAGAGGGCAGTTAAGAGTCAACCACATTGCTGTGGGTCTGGAGTCACATGTCGGCCAGGCCAGGTAAGGGTGGCAGTTTCCTTCCCTAAAGGACATTAGTGAACCAGGTGAATGATAAATAAAATAAATTGCAGTAACAGTATAGTCTAGAATCATTGTGTTCACCGGGATTGATCCAGAGAAGACAATGGACTGCACCTTCTTCCTCATTGAGATATATCTTTGCGGTGAGTCAAGAACTATGTTCTTAAATGTTTGTCATTGTTTGTCAATTGTCCTTTATAATAAGCTCCTTTCCCAATTCATTCCAGCCAGCTTCACTCTCATTCCTTTGTAATTATCCTCATTTAAGTTTGGAACAGTTGTTTCCGTCCTAAATTCTCGAACTCAAACTGATTGTTAGGTTCCATCGTGTTATGGTTACTGTTTCCCAGGGGATGTTTCAAACTAAAATCATTTGTTCAACCTGCCTCGTTATACGTCACCAGATTCAAAATGACTTGATTCTTAGTTTGATAGACAACATGTTACTCTGGAAAGGTGTCCTGAGTACACTCTGAATTCTTCCTCATGCATATCTCTGCCAATTTGATTTTCCCAAATGACATGAAAGGTTCCAGTCGTACAATTATAGAGAGCTACAGCACAGAAAAGGGCCCTTCGACCCATCAAGTCTACACCAGCAAAACAACAACCTAACTATTGTATTTCTGAAGAAGGGTTTAGGCCCGAAACGTCAAGTTTTCCTGCTCCTATGATGCTGCTTGACCTGCTGTGTTCATCCAGCCCCATGCTTGTTATCTCGGATTCTCCAGCATCTGCAGTACCTTTTATCTCTCACCTAACTATTGTATTCTCATTTTCCAAAACTTGGCCCATAGCCTTGTATGCCTTGACATCCTCAGTGCTCTTCTAACTACTATTCCATTGAATTTTCTGTTAATTTGAGGTAAAAAGTTATCAACCTAAAATAATAGAATCATATTACAGAACACTGTGGAAGTCAGCCATTTGCTCCATCAAGTCCATACCAATACACCAAAGAGCATCCCAACCAGATCCATGACCCCCTACCCTAAATTTCTCATAGCTAATCTACCTAACCTGCACAATCTTGGATACAATAGCATGGCCAGTTCATCTAGCCTGCACATCTTTGTGACTGTGGGAGGAAACCAGAACACCCAGAGGGAACCCAAGCAGACACGGGGAGAACATGCAAACTCCACACAGACAGTTGCTCGAGGGTAGAACTGAACCCAGGTCCCTGGGACTGTGAGGCAGCAGTGCTAACCACTGAGCCACCGTGCCACCCATGTCAACTTTAGTTCTGTCCAAGATACTGCCTGACCTGTAGAGTATTTCCAGCATGTTTTGCTTTTATTTTAGATATCCAGCATTTGCAACATATTAATTTTAACTCTTAATTACAATATCTAACTAACGTACAATTTTCACTACAATGAGAACCACATTCTGCAGATTGAGGTTCAGAACAATTAGAAACAAATAGCTTTGTATAATCCAGTTTTGAAACATTCAAAAGCAGAAAGTGCTAGAGAAACTTGGCAGGTTTGGCAGCATCTGTGGAGAAAAAGCAGAGTCCAGTAACCCTTTTTCTTAATTCCTGGAGGAACGTTTATCCATCAAGAAACACCACCCTAAGAATATAATTTTCCTGTGTAATTATAGAGCTTATCTCTACACGCATAGCAGATGTGTTTCCCAGCATTAGAGAATTTTGCATGTATGTGAAGTTCTTTGAGATGTTTCCAAGTTGATACATATCCCCCATACATAAAAGTTTTAAAAATAATTTCTAGATTTCATATTTCACCTCTTCTTCCCCCATTCTGTTCTAGACCATGGCGAATACATATCAAGTTACATATCTGTAGTTTCTAACCAATGATATCTTCCTCACATTGCCCTGTTTACTGGAAGGCTAGATCTGATGAAGTGATATGAATATCCATACCCCCACAGACGGAACGGAGACTGATAACATTCACCACAAAGTTAACCCCAAGACTGGAATGCCACCTGTCAAATCCACTGAACTTGTCTTAAAAAAGGCATCTTACAGCCTTCTGAGTTCAGCTTATAACCATTGCAACCTTCTTCAATGGAGAGCAGCTCTTAGTAAAACCTCTGTCATTTCCCTTTACACCTTTCTCAACATGCCTTTTGTTCATTTACTTGTCCCATCTTCTCCCTTTGCCATGTACGATCATCCCTCCACCACTTAGTCTCTCCTGCCTGCCACCAGAGAGACATCTCTTTCATTTTCCCAACCCCTGCAAACGTTTTTTGTATCTGTACTTGTTTAAAACCCGCTTCATCACTAATACAATATAAATATAATGTACAAGTTCTGAACAAGGGTCACTGAACTCGAAACATTAATTGTTTCTCTCTTCACAGACGTTGCCAAACCTGCTGAGCATTTTCAGCAGTTTCTGTTTTAAGATTTCCAGTATCTGTGATATTCTGCTTTGTTACAATGAAAGGTTTCTCCTCTTCCACTACAACTCTAAACTTTGGTTTTGTTTTGTCTTTTGTATTTCTCCCAACTGTGCGTGTTTTAATAGCTCTTCAAGAATTTTGGACATCAGGAGAAGTTATTCTCATGACAATCCACCATGCTTCCCCTTTGAACAGTACCATCAGCCATCAGAATTACCAGGAATACCAGGCAAGCAGACATCAGCTTGAAGTCTCAGGTTAAGATGATGACTGTGAACCTGACGGTGTTGCATACTACTACCAGCCGAAACGGTGCTCAAAGCCTGGCTCTCCGGTAAGGGTATGGGGTGGAATCTGGTTAATTGTGGAAGAATTCTGCTGCAAACAAGCAATTTGCTTCCTGTCAAGATGCTTAAATAATTACATCTCTCTGGTTTAGTTTAAAACAAAGACAACCTCCCTGAAGGAAGCAGCTGGCAGATACTAGACGAAGCCTGGCCACCACTGCAGCCCAGTTGGGGAGACTGGTGGAGAGTGGCACTTCTGCCTCTCAGTGGGAGCAAGTCTTGCCCTTAGGATCTGCCAGTGAAACAGATAGGCTGCTATTGCCTGCAGTGCCAGAGCTCCATTGTGGGCACTACCACAACCACAGGAAGGAGCACATGGGTGGTCCAGAAAATAAATCCAGAATTTATGGTGGGCAAAGAGCTTGGAGCCCAACAAGGGTTGGGAGGAGTTGGGGGCGGGATTGCGGTGCAGAGGTGAGGGTGGTATTTGTGTGTCAGGTGGCATGGAAGAAATTGGGCTGCACGAGCTGAAGTATTGTTCACAGACCACCCAGAATACCCCTGAATGAGGTGGACAGCTTCCTTCCCACCTTTTGCCAAGGAGACCATAACAGAGAGCCTGCTCATTCTCACCTTCCTACCCATGCCAACCAGCTTATGATATGGCCAGACTAACAAGCCTAGCTTTCCATAACAGAGTCACAGCACGGAAAGAGGCCCTTCGTCCAAGTAGTCTATGTTGACCATGTTCCCAAACTAAACTAGTCCCACCTGACTGCATTTGGCTCATATCCCTCCAAATGTTTCCTATTCATGAATTTATCCAAATGTCTTTTCAACGTTGTAACTATAGCTGCATCCATCGCTTTCTCTGGCAGTTCATTCCACACATGAACCACTCGCTGCGTAAAAAAAAAAAGTTGCCCCTTATGTCCTTTTTCAATCTTTCTCTTCTCACCTCAAAAATATGCCCCTTAGTTTTGAACTCCCCCACCTAAGAGAAAATATTCTTGTCAATCACCTTACTTATGCCCTTCTATGCATCGAATGGGCTGCAAATTTCATAGCACCATAGAGATCTACGGCACAGAAAAAGGCTAATCGAATCTGCACCGGTTGAAAACAACTACCTAACTATTCCTATCCCATTCAGCACTCCCAATTGCCTGTACAATTAGGATAAGTTGAGGGGTTGGCGAGAGATGGTAGGCTGACCACTATATTTTATGTCAATAAAAGACTTCCCGTTGAGGGCACACAAAACCCAACTCTTTGAAGTGGGATTTGGGTTTATAATTTGCCAACCCATAACATGTCAACTTTATCATTGCACCAAACCAGTTTTGTTTCACTGAAGCACAGCTAGAGAGGAATTTAATGGTAGCAGTGTTGGATTGTTCAGAACTCTGGTAATGTCCCACTGCAGCTGGCATCTGGATGACTCAAAGAGCTGACTGGTAAAGAAGAACCTTCATAATGACGTGAAACGGTCAAACCAGATTAAACACAGCTCCATAGCAGCAGTAAAACCAAGCCCCATATCCCAAAGAGTCTCTGAGAGCAGCACAGGTAGTGTCCAGCTAGTTGGAAAAGGTGACCAAATAAAATCCAAGCAGGAACAGACAAGTATGAAAGTTGGAGGTCAGCTCAGAGTTCCTCATGGTTTAACTCGAGGGGAAGAAAGTAAGGAGTCAACATTACAGGATGACCCATCAGCCTCATTAGCAGTATGGGGTCAGAGTGAAGGAATGCCATGCAAGGAATATGCTTAAACAGGATGTTTCAGAACACTTAGGGAAACAAGACATTAGAGAGAGGAAAAGGAAAGTTACAAATCTGGAGCCTTAGATTAAAGAGGCACCAATTTAAGACTGAGATGGAGAAGAATTTCTTCTGTCAGTGGGTTGTGAGTCTTTGGAACTCCTTCCCACACAGACCTGTGGGGGCAGAGTCCTCGTGTATATTTAAGGCTGAGATAGGTAGATTTTTGATTAACTGGGGACCCAAAGGTCATGAGGAAAAAGCAGGGAAGTGGACATGAGAAATGTTGGACCAGCTATGATCCTATTGAATGATGGAGCAGGCTCAAGGGGCCAAGCAGCTTATTCCTGTTCCTATTTTGTGTGTTCTTATAGAGAGTAAGCTGTCAGATACAGTTCCTATACCTTGGGGATCTGATTAATTGTGGGAGAATTCTACTGTAAACAAATAATTTGCTTCCTGCTGAGCTGCTTAAATGTTTTACATTACTAGTTTATTTTTTGAAAAAGAAAACTTCACCTAGAGATCAAAGTGATTATAATCACAATTGGTAAAATTTTGGTAAATTCCACGCTAATCTCTGTGGCAATTAACAGGAATGTTCAATTAACATGAATTTGAACACAAGTATTATTGTGAACATCTGGTTCATAAAACATACGTTTTAGAATATGATTTCTGATTTCGGGAATGAAAGAGTGTAAACTATAGTTAAATGGGGGTGTCTGATTAAGTAATTAAAATGTTCAAAAGTAAATTTAAACAGGTAGAGTAAGTTACAATTAAAATTAAACCATTATTATCTAGAAAGGTTTTTGGTGAAGTGTAGACACAGAACTATAGGCGTTACAGTTTTGGATTCTTCGTGAGAGCTAAGGCGTCTATCATTTCCTTCTGAAAATAAACTAAAGGCTAGCAATTCTGCATAAGCAGTTGTAACATTCCAATAAAGAGAAAAATTATTCATATGATTTTGCCGAAATCAAGGAAAACCTGAATATTAAAAGGATGTTAATTTGCATTTCTACCTGGGAAACAGACTGTGTGTGTCATAATGTCACGGAGAGAGTTGTTCAGGACGGAACTTTGATTTGAAGGTTCTTTTATTTAATTTATCAAAGTGTGTTTGCTGACTGAAGATGGCAACTTAATTTGGAAACAGAGCAGTTGGAGCTTTGCTTGTTGTATTTTCCTCTCTGCATCTCACTAGTTTCAGAGAGCCAACACAATCAGCCCATGTGTTTCAAGCAGACAAAATACTCCCTTCAACAGTCACGACATGAAATGCAGTTTGGCTCGCTCAACTAAGGTTTTTTAAGGGAAAACAGGCTGGAAGACTAACTTTAGATTGTGCCTCCTATAAGAAATTTATAACAATCTCACAAGGGTTTATGGCAGAAAGCAGTTGCTTCATCAATGACCCTCCCTCCACTTTAAGGTCAAAACTAGAGTTGTTCCACCGATGATCGCACAATGTTCATCACCATTCACAACTCCTCAGACACTGAAGCAGTCCATGCTCAAATGCAACATGATCTGACAATATCCAGGCTTGGGCTGATAAGTGGCAAGTAACATTTGCGCCACATAAATGCTAAGCAATGACCATCTCCAATAAATGACAATGTAACCACTGCCCTTTCACATTCATTGGCCTTTCCATCACTAAGCCCCCACGGCCAACGTCCTGCAGGCTACTCTTTACCAGGAACTCAACTGGACTTGCCACATAAATACAGAGCAAGAGCAGTTCAGAGCCTAGGAATATTGCAGCAAGTAACTCCCCTCCTGACTCCCCAAAGCCTCTCTACTATCTACAAGGCACAAGTCAGGAGTGTGATGGAACACTCCCCATTGGCTTAAAGAAGCTATCCAAGACAAAGCAGCCCACTTGATTGGCACCACATCCACAAGCATTCACTCCCTCCACCACCGACGCTCAGTAGCAGCAGTGTGTACTATCTGTAAGATGCACTGCAGAAATTCACCAAAGATCCTCAGGCAGCACCTTCCAAACCCATGATCACTTCCATCTAAAAGGACAAGGGCAGCAGATACATGGGAACACCACCCCCTGCAAGTTCCCCTCCGAGCCACTCACCATCCTGACTTGGAAATATATCTTTGTTCCTTCACTGTCGCTGGGTCAGAATCCTGAAATTCCCTCCCTGAAGGGCATTGTGGATCAACCCACAGCAGGTGGACTGCAGCAGTTCAAGAAGGCAGCTCAACCCCACCTTCTCAAGGGGCAACTAGGGATGGGCAATAAATGCTGGGCCCAGCCAGTGATGTCCATTCAAACAAACGAATAAATTAAAGTCAGCAGAGTTTTTTAAATTAAATAAAATACTTTGTTAGAACCATCATCCATTTAGCCTGCACAGCTTTGTTCTTGCACTTTCTACAATCCAAAGTCATTGTCCTTGGCTGGGTGTAGCATTCAACTGGCAAAATAGCCTTATCCCTGCTAAAGTTATTTTCATTTAGAATATGCCTCATAACAGTAGTGTGGCAATAGATTCCTTTTAGTTCCGGTTTGGATACAATTCCGCGAGTAAAATCCCAGAGGAAATGTAAGTGGTTACAGTAAACTTGCAGAAGGGGAGGGAAGCAAGGAAAATATAACAAAGCACACAAGAATCTATTTTTTTTTCGTTCATTCATGGGACAAGGGCATCACTGACCAGACAGCATATATTGCCCAATGGGCAGTTTAGAGTCAGCCAGACTGCTGTGAGTCTGGAGTTACATGTAGGCCAGACCAGGTAAGGATGGCAGTTTCCTTCCCTAAAGGACATTAGTGAACCAGATGGGTTTTTAACAACAATTGACCATGGATTCATAACCATCATTAGATTCTTAATTATAGATATTTTATAGACTTCAAATGCCACCATCAGCTGGGGTGGGATTTGAACCTGGGTCCCCAGAACATTATCTGTGTCTCTAGATTAACAGTCCAGCAATAATACCGCTGGGCCATTGCCTCCCATGGTGTTTTGTGGAAAAAGACAGCATGTCAGGGGTCAGTCAACATTCATAAACACCAGTCCTAAATCTACCTGCTTTCGAAAAGGCAATTACTAGATTCTGCAGCTGTTCCAAGAGAAACTGGGAACTTAAGTAAATTAACATGAGCAGCATTAGTTTGCTTTCAGCTGAAAGAACGAGGAAATGAATTTTTACTTGGTTAGGGGAAAAGGTAACAGTCTGGAAAACATTCAGTTTCAGAAGACCAGTGGGGGCCCTCTGATAATGCAGTGGTAGTGCCCCTACCCCATGGACCAGGGGGCTCACGTTCAAGTCCCATCTGCTCCAGAGGTGTATAATGACATCTCAGAACAGGTTGATTAGGAAAAGCAGGTTAAACAAAAAAAAAACAGAGAAAGTCCCCAATGGATATTCTCACCCAGGATTTAATTGGTGAGAAGTGGGTGAGTATTCATCAAGGGTTGTTTCCAATTATTACCCCTTCAAGGTCCTTCTTTCACCACCTCTGACAGGGGATAACCTACCCCTCTGCCCCCACAGTCTGTTTATTGAAAGAATTGTGGAACTGACCTGACCAGGAGCCTTTGAGTATAAAACCAAGAACTGCTGATGCTGGAAATCTGAAACAAAAACAGAAATTGCCGGAGAAACTCAGCAGGTCTGGGAGCATCTGTAGAGAACAAAAGCAGAGTTAATATTACAGGTCCATCAAACCTCCTTCAGAACCCAGGTTTTTGGGGTTAACTTCTATGCAAATATTAAATGAAGTCTTACTATTTGCACTTAGCCGAAAAAAACCGAAACAAATTAAAATGATCACCATTCATATGGATATCCTGACAATGTGAGCGGGGGGAATTTATGTGCACAATTGAATTGACTCACAGGCTGTAAAGGCCAGGATAAATGATATTCTGCTGCTGCTGTTAATTTGGCGCTTTGAAATGGTCAGACTCAAGGATGTGTGCTTGTTGCATGCACACTGTGACTACATTATTTCTGGGCGAACGTAGAGACGTTTAGATAATTTCCCTGTCAATCATGCCTGGAGACCACACTGCCTAAGAGATTGGGATTAATTGGACATAATTCACATGATGTAACAAGCCCCCATTTGCTTGGCTGAGCAAAAGAAATCATTGTCCTTTTAAACAAGCAGTGTTCACAACTTTTATCTGTTGCAGATTATGGAAACTTTTTTTAATTCCCTCCCCAGACATTTTAAATACAGCAGACTATTTAAGTAGCATAACTCAAATAGATACACGTTTCACCCCAGTACAGTAGTGATGTAGACAGACACTGTGGTAACTGGGCCTGAATACAAGCGCTCACTTATACAAATAAACTAAATTTTTAAACAATATTTAGATTTAAGTCTAACCTTTGGTTTTAAAGCAGGTTGTTGGCTGAGATGATATGTAGAAATGATTTTAATCACAACACTAGCTTCTACCACTAATGTTGTAATTACAGTTGTAATGGGCAATATGTTTTATGCATGTTAATGAAATTTTCACTGAGGTTAGATATAATGTGACTGAAAAAATGTTGCGCTTTGTACAATTCAACGAAACGCTACATGATCCTTTTAATTCAGCATCAAATCATTCTATCACAACGACAGCGCTTTAAGGGTCATAGAGTCCTACACCATGGTGACAGGCTCTTTAGCCCAAACTGGTCCATGCTGACCAAAATATCCATCCACACTAATCCCATTTCCCTGCACTTGGCCCATATTTTCTAAACCTTTTGTATCTGTGTAGTCATCCAAATGCCTTTTAAATTTTGCTAGTGTACCCGCCTCAACCACTTCCACTGGCAGCTCATTCCATATGCATACCACCCTCTGTGTAAAAAAGTTGCCCATCAGATTCCCATGTATTTTTTCCCTTCTTACCTTAAACTGATGTCCTCTAGTCCTCGATTCTCCAACCCTGGGAAAAATACTGAGTGTATTCACCCAATCCACACCTCTCATGATTTTATACATTTCTACAAGATCCCCCTTCAGTTTCTCAAGCTCTAAAGAAAAAAGTCCTAGTTTTCCAAATTTGCCCTATGACTCAGTCCCTTTAGTCCTGGCAACATCCTTGTAAATCTCCTCTGCCCTCTTCCCAGTTTAATAGCATCCTTTCTATAGTAAGGCGACCAAAACTGAACACAATACTCCAAGTGTGGCTTCGCCAATGTCCTGTACAACTGCATCATAACTTTCCAACTTCTGTACTCAGTGCCCTGACTGATGAAGGCCAGTGTGCCAATAGCCTTCTTCACTGCCCTGTCTACCTGTGACTCCACTTTCAGAGGACCATGCACCTGAACTCCAAGGTCCCTCTGTTCCACTACACTCCTCAAGGCCCTACCATTCACCATGAAACTCCTACCTTGATTTAACTTTCCACAATGCAACACCTCATGCATATCTATATTAAACTCCTCTCTAACACTTTGTATCTTTTAAAATGTTCTTTCAGAGCCATATTGCAAGCATACAATGATAGAACATAAAATATGCAATGCTGGCTATTCATCCTCACAGTTCAATTAAAAATAATCACGTGCACCCATTATTGTAGTTCATATTAGGTTTGACCGACTCCAACTATTTAGTACGCCTGGATAGCTTGCCATAGGGTGGTTCACCTCCATTCGCTCTGCCTAGTTAAAACAGCCTCCCTACAAAACTGTTCATGAGAAAGACATGATCAAGAACTCTCTTCCCAAAAATACCAAGCACAATGGCTCGGTGGTTAGCACTACTATCTCACAGTGCTAGGGACCTGGGTTTGATTCCACTCTTGGGTGACTGTCTGCGTGGAGTTTGCACATTCTCCCTGTGTCTGTGTGGGTTTCCTCCCACAGACCAAAGATGTGTGGGTTAAGTGGATTGGCTGTGGGAAAAGCAAGTTTACAGGGACAGAGTGGATCTGGATGGGATGGTCTTCAGAAGGTTAGTGTGGACTTGATGGGCAAAATGGTCTGTTTCCAGACTGTAGAATTCTATAGGTGCTGCCTCTGTGCACACCATTTACTGGAATATTGCACCCTATGACATGGCACATGCAAGTCAGTTTCAATACCTCTAAACATAAGATATTATCTTTGTTTAGCAAATAGCCCAACATTAACATTTGCAGCATAGTAGATAATTTGGTATGTGATTAATGTTAAGGTCTTAGCTTAAATATGGCTCAGAGTCAACATTCAGAATCGAACCCAGTTTCTGCAATTGACAAACACAGTGGACAAACATTTCCCTGCTGAACCTCTGGAAAAACGAAGAACATTGTGGTCAGGGATGGGAGTTACAATTTTCAGGCTTGTCCACCATGTTCACCATGGCAGACAGACATTCTGTCAAGTTATGATGATTTTGTTAATCACATACTGATTCTAAAGAGCAAAAAGATTTTTTAAAACTTATAAATCACCCTGATAGTGCGGGGATGTGTTGTTTTTGGGTACAATTACAGTGAAAAGTAAAATGCAACTGACCTGTTAAATTTGTATGATCTATGATTAAACGAACATCAACAATCATACAGTACAGAAGAGGACCTTCAGCCCATCAAGTTTGTACTACCAAGATTACACTAAATCTAAGCTTATGCCTGTTTGCAACACTAGTCCCACAGCCTTGAATGTTATGACATTTCAAGTGCTCATCCAAGTCCATTTTAAAGGCTATAAGGTTTCCTGCCTCAACTCCCCTCTGAGGCAATGCCTTCCAGACCCCCACCCACACTCTGGGTGAAAAATCTTTTCTGCAAATCCCCTCTAAACCTTCTGCCTTTCAACTTAAAAATGATGTCCTCTTGTTAATGCTTTTGTTGTACAGTATTCGGAAAATTATGTACCAATATCATTTTACCTTTCAGTAGTAATTTTTTTATAAAGTGGGAGGCAGTGCAGTGTATTGCAAAATACATGTTATTATATCGCCTCGCTTGTTGGGAAGTTATTCATAAAATAAGTTCAATATTATCCGTTCGCTTTGAGTCCACGTGTAGAATTTTCATAATGCTCTGCTTAACAGTATTCACACTTTAAAAATGTATAATTAGTGATTTTAAAAAAACTTTAGGATATCCTGAGATCATGTTAGATGCTAGATAAATAAATCCTGCCTCATTTCTGTATCTATTTGCTTCATCGCTCTGCCTGACCTGTTTGTATTTTTGAGTTTTGTTCTTTTCCGTTCTTTTCGGATTTCTAGCATTTTGCATTTCTAAGGTATCTTGCTTCAAAAAGGGTGCATTGGCAGATTTATCAAGTTCAAAACCACGAAATTATTCAGAGGACAGAAATGTTATTTTAAAAATTGCTTCTGAAGAGAGATGCATTTATTTGGCATTTTTACAATCACAGGACGTTCTGAAGTGCTTTACATAAGTTAATGAAGTATTAGTCACATCAGCCATTTTGAACACAACAGCTCCCACAAAGAGAAACGTAATAATGACCAGATTCTTTTTTGTGTGACATTGATTGAAGGTTAAGCACTGAAAAAGATATTAGATAAAAAACCCCTGATAACAAACGTGGGGCTGGATGAACACAGCAGGTCCACCAGCATCATTGGAGCAGGAAAACTTGACGTTTCGGGCCTAGACCCTTCATCAGAAATCTGGTTTCTGAT